>JAYMSW010000039.1:0-36682 GCA_036897725.1 Erodium texanum
CGGCGGCAACACTTTTAGGGTTTCCCTGCAAATAGATGGAAGAAGTTTGACGTAAGTAATCATTAAGAAAAGGTGATTATAATGAAAGGTTTATTTTGATATTTCATTTATAAGAACATCTATAATTTGACTTTTGTTGTCAGAAACACATGGTTATCTTTCAAACCAACGACAGAGGTGATGGTTAGTGATGGCAATGATAGTTGTATTGAGGATGGTGGGAGGAGGGGTGGGAGTGAAGGGTTAAGGGTATGGGTATGGTTAAATTAAGGTCGAGTACCATGTTTTTGAAATTTTAATATTGTGAGAGACATTCTATGATAAGTTAATAGAAATATTTTACACACTCATATATAAACGGATAACGTTTGCGTTCAGATGACATTATAATAATTAAAATATATATATAAAAGAGTATTAGTGGAAAAAAAAAAAGAGAATGTTACAAAAGTCAAAGGGTTATATTGGAATAAGAAAATAACGGTAGAATAGTAGTTTTTGAGTTTCGGACCGTGGGTCGGTGATAATGTTCAGGGGTAAGTGACCTGTTCGTAGAAATTGATTTTCATTTGTCCGCGAAGATGCGAATTGATATTTTTCGAATACGCAAACTGGCCACTAGAAAAAAAAAACATTTGACGAATTTAACTTACATGGATTGCGGGTAGATCGGATCAAATCAACATAATCCGTAACATGTATAAATAGATTAAAAATCCACCTAAAAACTAAGATGATAAATATTTTACAAACATCATATGTTGCTTGCAACAAAAATCACCATTACCCTCTTTCAGGTATAATGATTAACATATTTAGTTTCATTACAAAAGTAATCTAAAATTTTGAAGTCCCAAAAATCCAATCGTATCTTGAATTTGAAGGTATTTACGGGCGGACAGATGATCCACTAATTTCACATAAGGGATTTGTAATCCGCCTGTAAAAATACGGATCCTCTAAAATCGATCGATAACCCTCCTACCACGCTGCAGATGAACATGTATGATTATTGGGTCTGACGATTTATATACAGAACGGGTTGATTATGTTTTTGAACACCTTGGTGAGGCATGAACTGGTTCAACCTACTAACGCATAGACAGAGTGGTTACAACTTTTCCATGCACCGGGCGTGAACGAGAGCAAATATTGACCAAGGGCGATACAGACAATTGGTGAATGACCATGTTGCCCCTAAGTTTCTACCCATTTAGTATTTTAATCATGGTCCGACAGAGATGAGTTGTCTTACCAATTGTTTCGCCTAATTTTAATCTAAGGATAACTATAACTATATCCCTACTTCTACTTTTCATTTACACTAATTCTCTATATGCGACCTTTAGTGAGAAAACCACTCCCTCACTTTTCATAGATTGACAAAAAAAAACCCTGTTTCCATCTAATTTGAATTTTTTTTAAAAAAAAATACCCAAACTACCTCTCTAAACTATAATCCCAAAACCTTAAAATTAAATCTTAAAACTAAACCCTGGCAGTTGACGGTGGTGGTCAGCGGAGGGTTAGAGTTTAGAGTTAGGGTTAGAGTTAGATGGAAGATCCAAGGAATTTTGATGGATTGTGATGGACATTTGAAACATTTTACATGTAGAGATTAACATAAATAGTTTTTTTAACGGAACACGGTTTTTTTCTTTTGTCAATTTATGACAAGTGAGAGGATGATTTTATCATAAAAAATCGAACATGGTCAGCTTGTGTAACTTAAAAGGTGAAATTAGGCGTGTAACGATAATTTTCCTTTTAATTTATATACCAACAACCCTCGCTAAAATTATTCGAAAGTGAGGACATTATATAATGCCAACAAGAATAAATAAATAGAAACCAAAATTGTAAAACTAATTCTATCTTTTGTGAGTCAAATTGAAATAAACAGTTACATGTGAATTATAAGTTGTAGATGTAAAATTTGAAATGATATAAAAATTTATTTTGGCGTGTTAAAGTCAAATCCATTTTCAGATCTCAAAATAATATATGGTTGATAAAAATATATTACATCTTATACACATTCGAAAAATATGAGTAATACTTCAAAAGAATTGTATTTATTGATTAGGATATTTTTATTTATTAGAAGATGAGACATTTATTAATAAAATCGGAGAGACGCGGTGTTACTTTAAACTGGAATTGTACAAAGAAAGGTGGTTCGTTGACTTGAGATTGGTCGTGGGGCGTCCATCACACGCTCTAGGGCTTATGAGTTTGGGGGGTCCCATCAAGAGGCAGATACACGGTGTGTTCAAAGTAGAGAAACAACTTCAGTACGACAAGACATCCAAGAACCCACGAATCGGCAAAAGAATCAACACAGCTAGATGACTTTTGACCGATCCTACTCACCACCTACCATGTCCATCAATTAACAAAAACATCTACAGAAAAGTTCCAAAAAAATAAAAAAACTATTACCCGCTATTGATTAATTTCAAAAATGTGAAGTGTGTGAAAGACCATCGAATTTTATAACATTAAACAATTTTTTGGTCCAGAGTTAATAACAGAATTAGATTTAATATTAAATGTCCATTTTATCCCCACATAACAAAACAAAATATCTTTAATACATATTTTTTTTATTTTAATATGAAAAAGTGATTTTAAAATTAAAACTTAATTTCTAAAACGAAAAGAAGTAATTTTTAAATTGTAAAATAAATTGAAAATTCTGATTAAAAAAATAAATTAAAAATAATTACTTGTAAACTAGTTTTTTATTTTAAAATTACAAAAAAATTTATTTAGAAAAAAATTATTTAATTTCATATATATATTTTTTTGAAAGTTATTTAATTTCATATTTTTATTATAGAAAAAGAATCGGATGGTGACATCACATCATCTTCACCATCTCCCCTCCTCCGGTCTGGGACTAACGGAGAATGAGGAAACTCCGATGAACTTCGTTAGCTTAACTCGAGAAGGCGTGATGATTTCATGGCTGAAGGGATGGAATTTCAGGTCCTTATGTTCGTCGGAAAAGGCGAAAGTAACATATCTAAAAAGAGGGTTGAGGAAGTACATCTCGCGGGACTAGTTCGCGTGCAGGTTTGGATCTCGCCTTGCCGAACTGGTCATGCCTGGCCTACCGGATCTCAGGGTACTGGTCTTACCATGGACAAGCCAAGCTCGACGGATCTCAGACGAACCGATGGATTTGGGCGCTGTGGAGGTCACGCCCTTCACCTCCGGCCAGTCTCGCATCACCTTCCATGGCTAACCTTCTCCTTCGTGGTACCAGGTCAAGCCCAGCTCGCCATGACTTCGTCGGAGAGCCTCACAATTTGGGTGCTCTTGGTGCCGGAGTGAAAGCAGAAGCCACAGTTGGCTTTTTTTATAAAAAAAATTATGTCAAAAAGGTTATTTTGGTCATTTTCAAAAAGAATTGATGTCTCAGATTTTATACCTGACAAAAAATTAGACGATTTTCGTTCAGACTAATGATGATGGATCAAAAATATTATTCCATGTATAAAATAAGATAAACTTTACATATAGAAAGTGTTTTAAATTAATCAATAACTATTAGTAATAATTTGGACATTACCATCTATCACAATTTTAATTCACCACTTGATACCGACTTATCGTAATAAATTATTAAAAATAAAATAAAAAATCTTCGACAACTACAACATGTAGTTGGAATTTATTTTCAGTACACGTTCAAGACTCGTTATCTGGTTTGCACGTGAGGGGGAGGGTTAGAGTTTATTTTATTTCCTATTACAAGTATTCTAGTTTCTTATTAGCTTTACCTATTTATATGTTACTTAGTATTAATATATTTTTTATTTAGCATAGAGTAAATCCTATATAAAAAGATGTTCTCGTTGTATTGAAAAGCATATTTTAGAATTTAACAAAAAGGCTATATTAATATCATGATTTGTATATATGTGTTTAAAAAAAGATGTGTGGACTTCATTTTTTATGCCTAAATATAATGACAAAATAAACAATCGGTAGAAGATTGAAAGGAAAAATTCATAAACGTATTATGAAGTATGACGTATTTTAGATGAACAACATTAAATTATCAACCCGTTCATATAAGTATAGTGAACTTTTTAAAAGTTTATTGGATATAACTCTGTTAATTTTATTAGGAAATGTCCAAACTACCCTATACAGTAAAACATGATAATTAAGAAATAAAAAGTTGTTAAAAATTTATAATAAAATACAAATAAAATATATTTTGAAAAACAAAACTAGCTGTAAAATTTTAAGAATAGAAAATAATTTTTTGACAAAAAATTTAATTTTGATAATTTTTTAAGTATTCTTAAAATTAAGATACATTACTAAATAAATAAAATTTGAAATTCGTTTTATTTTAGTTGAAAAACTATTACAAATTATAACTAAAAAAAATTACTTTTTAGACGTTAAAAAATTTCAGTTTCTTAAAAGAAACTTTTTTTTTTTTTTAAAACGGCGATCGTCGTCTTCTTCGTTCCCGGCTCCATTGACAATGAGGATGAGGTCCGCCGGAAACATCGCCTAACCTCCACTTGCGAGCACGATGATTCAGACTGTAACGGAATGGTGAAAACCGACCTCCACCGTTTCTGCTTCCTCCGAGGAAGACAAATCCGGCCTCCACTGTTTCTGATTCTGTCGATTGAGGGACCACGCGCAGCGAGCTCGGCCAGAATCACCAGATCTGGTCTTCGTCGCTGCTTCCGTCGAGCTTGCAAGGCCAGATCCGAGAACCACAAGTTACAAAATCGCCAAAGACGACCAGAGAAGATGCCACATGAGCTGCAATAAGATATGGATGCGACGACAACCCAAATCTGGAGTCGTATCTTCTTGCCGACATCAAAAACAGATGGTCGGAGATGATGGGTCGGGAGCTAATGGCCGGAAAAGACGCTTCCGTCGATGTTCTTTTTTTTATTATTGTTTTTGTTAATTATTAATGATTTTCTTTTTCTTTTTTTAGTTTTTATTTGATGTTAATGTAAATTATTTCTTATTGAAGAAGATAATTTTGATTGAGTTGATTAGAGTTGTTGAGAGAGGGTATTTTTATCATTTTGAATAATATGAAGTGGCTGGTACATGATCAAAAATCAGAAAATTTATATTAATTTTAACACCGTTAGACATTTTTAAACCTCAAAAACAGTTCACCGTATTTATATTAACGGATCGATAGTTTAAAGTTGTTATGTAAAAATAAGTCATAATGTTTATGAATTTTTCCCAAGATTGAATGAACGCCTATAAGAGAGCTATGCTTTTGGAATTAGATTAATTATACGAAGTTAGATTTCGTTAAGATCATCTACACTGCAAGTGGCCAGGGACGACAAAGGTGTCCGCCAGTGCAGAAGTAGGATGGCGGAGCATCGATCAATAGATCAAGATGAATAAAGGAGAAGTAAGTAGCCGACTCATTAGTTTGTTTTTCTAAAATAAGAATAAAAACGTTGTCACACATTCCCCTGCTATATATGACGATGTAATGCCCTCTCAATTGATACGGGTCAGAATTAAAACAGGTAATGTATTAGCACTTCAATTCGATCTCTAATTATGATTTTTGTAACTCTTATATTTCTTAAAACCCGACCAAGATTTTTGATCTTAGTCCTAAATATTCAACACAATTCTAAAAAATCAGATCACGATATTATGGTGGACTTCACAACTAAAAGTTAACCAAAACCCAACTAAGATTTTTCATCCTGACCTAGACTGCTTCTCGATAAGATTATATGTCACATCACATTCAGCATACACTAAGATCCCATGGACGGAATCGAGTTTGCTTGGTGCAGCAAACTCAAGTGACTGTACTGCTACAGAGTCGTCCCTCTGTAACCTAATTACATGTTTTGATATCAACCACAGAAGAGGCTTATAGTGTAAAATACTTAATCTAACCATTTCTAAGCATCTTGTAATGACAGAGAAGAAAACAATTGATTTAATGTCATCAGTGATAGTACACAACACTGAGAATTTATACATATACACTAATCGAGTCTGAACTGTATATTACTATTGGAAAACTCACCTAATACACCATTTCAATGATGATTTAGAAGTTTACAAAACATAGGTCTTCCATGTTCTTCCAGAAGGCAAATCAATATATGGTCCCTGCTGAAACATGAGAAAGCAAGTTATAGTTCGAATACCTACAAAAATTATGAAACAAGCCAGTACTCAATAGAAGAAGGGAGACGCCCGTACAAAAATAACCTCAATTGCAACGAGGCAGGCGCTGCAACTCCGTGGCAACCAGCAAAGCAGTATCAGCCAAAAACGGCACACTAGAACTTTGAAGCTCATTAACAATAGCTTCAATCTTCGAAATGTCTGGTTTCGATATCGACAATATCATAGCATGTGACAGATACTGTCGACAAGAGTACCCGATAGCATGTAGCATACGGTGCACCAGCAAGTGAAAGGTACTCCTCCGGCAAGACTCAAGGATCACACTAACTTTCGGAAGATTAGTCAAAAAGCCCATTGTGGCTTCCCTCGGAGCTGCTTTGAGTAACAATACAACACATTCTGAAGCTATATCTGCAATGTTCTCTTCAGTGGACCCACTCAACTGAAGCAACACAGCAAGGTTGCTGCTGAAGTCCATAATATCTCTAACGCTTTGCTGCTGATCAATACCATTACCAACCTCTGAAGAACCATCTTTTAGTAAAGACGGTTCTTTTCGGTAAACGAAGCCTGTTTTGCTACCTACTGATTGAAGAAGAAAAGCCCGGCACAATCCGAGGGTTGGTTCGAGAAAATCTTCCATATCTTTTGCATATACAAACTCCAGAAGGTTACCAATCCTCCTGACTACTTTCAATTGAGAGAGCAACTTGGAATCCATTTCAGGAGCAGAAGACAGAGCCAAACACAGCTTCACATTGTTTACATTAGCACTTGAGAGATCTCCAAGCAGAAACTGAAAGCACTGTGAGACTGTTTTGATATGAAGAATGTCTGGAATCTTGATGTAATTGAACTCAATGAGCATCACAAGAAGCTTCTGAGCATACATGGGGATGGGATCTTCATCCTCAATTAAGGCAGGGTAGAGGGGAAGGAAATGATTGTTGGATATGGATGTTAGATCTCTTGATCTGTTATCATCCTCTGATTGTTCATCCAGGAACACAACCATGACATCGAACAAGATTTTGAGGCACAAAAATCTTGCATCTCCATCCTTGTTTCCCTTGTATAGAACAGCCAGACTAGGAAGAATCTCATGAAGGAAAATGCTAGGACTTCCTAGAATTAGAGAGGCCTCATCTGTGATAGACTCAAGAACTCGAAGAAGAGTTATTTGGAAATCATCCCTTCCCTGAAATTCAGAAAATAATTGTATATCAGCCTATCAATAATATTCAACTTCTCCTTCAAATCATGGTGTAGTATCGAACCCTACGTGTACACTACAGAGTTCAATGGTGTACCATTTAGCAAAGAAAAGTTTGCTGATTTTGCCTCCAAACTCAACTACAGATTTGGAGCGCGTAAATATTCAATATCCCACCAGTTAAGCAAAAACAAATACAGCATATGTGCTAGGTACACTTAGACGCTAGCAAAGCACACAAACCTTTTATTTTTTATTTTTTTGAAACTACAAACCTTTTATTTTAATTAACCAAGACCGGGGTAATTGACATAACTATGTTTATAAGTTGGTAGATCATCAAAAGTTTGAAGTAATTAGAGGTTTAGATAAGGAGATTGAAATGGGTAATGATGTTTTATAATATCCTAATACATAAGAACTAATAAATTAAAGCAAGGTCCATCTAGTGTGCTACTTTCTTAAACTAGATGATCCATGATAAGTGTAACTTTCGTTTTCAGCAAGTGAAATTTTGCATCAATTATGAATAATATCTTTTGTATTAGTTAGTTATGGTCTCATGAGTCTAAAATGGGAGCCTATAGGTAATAAGGGAAGAATGGTGTACTAGCTCTACTATTCCTTAATGTTTGCAAAAAGTATAAATACGACACTTATTTTAGAACCAATGAAAATGATAAGTGATAAAACTATATAGTATTACCTGAAATGGTGTCTCTGCAAGTTTGATTAGATTGGCCAACTGCTGCAGCACCTGTTGACTCACCACCCTATGTTTAAAAGATGAACTGCCTAAGAGATGAAGAACAACAGGGAACATATGAAAGTTACTCCTTGGAGCTCGACTGTTAACCTGCCCGTGGCGTCTACCACCCATCATTTGCTGAGTATCTCCAGTTATAGTCTCCAGCAAACTAGGAATTGTTGATGCAACAACATGCACAAATGCATCTAAACACTGCTGCACATAGCTGTCCTTCTCCTTCGCCAACCTATCAACCGCCGAAAGCAATCTTGCATTGCAAAAGAAGTGTGGGAGCCACCTTCTACCATTCTTACATAGAAGAGCCACAAAGACAAGCGCCTTACCCTTCAAAATTTCGGTTCCCTGCTCAATGAGAGACACAAGGCTTGAGACCAAATTCTTATCCTCCGTCAAAGGTAAAAGGTGCCTACCAATATTGGTGAACATATGACTTCCAAGTAAGGCCAAGTTTAGAAGGTTCAGGCTAATTTGCTGTTCACGTGGACTGCCCTTGGACAGAGAAGATGCAATGTCCTTCAGAGCAAGTTTCTCTATGACAGATTGAATGCAAGCAGGACTGAAACGAACCAGGCGAACAAGGCATGAACCTGCAGTTAACCTCATGCTCTCTTGTTTCCCTGCAGCCCTATATATATAGCACAGATTGCTAATAACATCTTGGCTGGTGAAACGTGCTGCCCAATGTGCTCCTTGACTACAAACGTTCTCAATCGTCCTTAAAGCATAGAGCTGAATCATATCATCCTCTCCTTTCCTCAAAATTGATGACACCAACGAAATTACTGAGTTTGAAACCTGCTCCAAAGGACAGGTGAAAAAGAGAAGGATAGTGCCGTAAAAGGAAATCATAAACTTTTATTATGTTAGGGCTTCAAGCAAAGAATAAAAAATTACTCAAATCACGTCAATATTTTAGGAAGCTAACCTGCCAGCCAGAAGTAGATCGGTTGTCCTTCGAAGGAGATTCTGGAGGATTGCTATCTTTCATGTCATTTTGCGTGGATATATAGAACAGCAACTCACCTAAAGCAGCCATTGAAAACCTCCTCACTTTATCCTGCTTGTCCCTAAGACCATCTGTAAGTGAACCTAAGATTCCAGAGCTTGCCAAATCATCATCGATAAAAGTTGAATGCCGAATCAATAAGCCAACCACTGAAGCAAGTTGAACACGCAGAGCCAAAGCCTTCGGTAACCGAAGCATTTTAACTAGCATGAGCATTATTGGACCATTGGTCAGGATATTGGCTGCATCAGCATTACTGCTCAGCATCTCAAGGTACCTAACCACATTCTGCTTCTCACCAACACTAGAGCTTCCATTAAGAATGGTTACAATCCTATTATTTAGAGCATCTAACTTATCCTTAGACATCTTTACATAATCAGATGGCACCATGGCCTGAAATGGGAGTGAAGGCATTACATCTGACACTTTATCAGCTTTTCTACTGGGCATTACAGGTCTAACAGAGAGATCAGATGCATGCCAAAGTGCTTGTGAAAGGCTACCATGTGATCCCACCAAATCAGAGTCAGGGGCAGAACCTATTCCCTCTTTAATCCTTTGAACTTTGGTTTGAGGAGTGATATTAGGTGAAACAAGCACTTCAATATTCTCTGAAGATTCCTGGTCACATGCTCTTGATTCATCTGACTCATCCATGGCAACAGTTTGAGTATCTGATTTGTATGTGTTATTGTCCACCTCTTCTACCTTTCCCAGATTCTGATTTTGACCTGACAGTTTATCTTCAGTGGTACAAGTTGGGTTATCGGGCCCATCACGTTCATCCTGTACCTCATCTTCGTTGTTCTCATTAAAATCAAGCTCCATATCAGTGTTCTCAATTTTGACTTCAGAATCATTCTCAGAGCTGTTAGGCATGGGCCTTCGATAATTTTCCTTCTCATTCTCTCTCTGTAAATTTGATTTTGCTATTCTTGAGAGCCTTAGGAGATTCACACCCCTAGTAGCACTGGAAGGATTTTTCTTCTCTTCCATTACTCTGCCAGAAGCCTTAGTTTGTGTTCTACGACCAACTGGTGTGCCCTTGCCTGGTGTCTCAAAATCTTTTAGAGCCCCTTTTGCATCTCTTTCACGAGACTTAGTAGGTGTTTTGTTTTGCAACTTATCACCATTACGCTCAGCAAGACATGGTTTAGGTCTAGCAGAAAGTTCTATCATATTAACAAAAGCAGGCTGATGAGGAAGAGCCACTGGAGAGAATTTGGTTTTCCAAAAGGCATGTCCACAAAGCTCAGACCACTGAATTCTTTCATCTGGATCTTTAATCAGGAGAGAATTGATTAAGTTCACAAAAGGACGGCTTGGAGTACCAGGGAGAGATGGTGTTGGATCCGAGATGATGGACTTCACAAGTTGAGTGAACTCTCTTGCCACAAATGGAGGCCTCCCAGCATAACTTTCGTATAATACACAACCAAGAGCCCAGAAATCAGAGGCATAAGAATGAACACCACCATCCTCAAACAGCTCAGGAGCCATATAATATGGAGTTCCACGTTTTGCTCGCGGTAACTAAGCAAAGGCATTATATAAACTAAAATCAGATACAAACAGTAGCGTAATGGGAATTAGCAATTCAGCATCTTGCATTTTTAGTTTAAATCTATAAAGGCAATAATAGGTGTGAAATAGAGAATGCAATTAAAAAAATGCTTAAATGGGTAGAGAAGCATACTGAAGAAGCAGGAGTTTCAGATATATCACTCAGTTTCCTTGCCAACCCAAAATCACAAAGCTGCATTAAACAAAGACAAGAAGATACTTACATATGGATCCATAGAACAATTATGGACAACAGATGAAGTATATAGGTACCTTTGTACACCCATTCTCATCCAATAGAATATTAGATGGTTTCAAATCGCAGTAAACAATTCCATTTGAATGTAAGAACCTAAAAACCATGAATTATCAGAACATAACTTGAAATAAATCATTCACTAGTGCCATGAAGAGAGGAAAAAAAATCAATGTTAACAAACACTTCTTACTGCAAAGCTTTGACAAGGTCATAGGCAAAATCATGGACTGAGTCTTCCGGAAGCTGGCTGTCCTGCAACTCTTCTATGTCAGTAAATTGATTCTACACATGTCTTGTATATTTTTAAACTGACATCTCAAGCAACATATGCATAGATCATGTGCCATCTCATGAGTTATGCTTCACATTATTCTACTTTAAGTCTCTACATCTAATGGGAGAGAGATAGAAGTTGTACACATTCTAGTTACACATTTCATATCTTAATAGTTACATTGATCAATTGTCTTTGGTCCACAAAACATGGAAAATCAGGATGATGCTTGACAGAAAGCTATTTCCCCATAAACAAATGAAACCTTGATACATTAAGGCACGCAATTCCATGTTGGATTTCAAGATAGATGTTAACATCCTAGTTAAAGAATTCTAATCTAAATAGGTATATCAAATATTTTATCCATCACATTTGAACTACGTCGAAAGCTCTCTTCTGGCTTCATACAGGAAATGAGACTTTGTAAAGGGAACAAACTGTCGCATGTCATAAACAATCATTTACACGGCTCCATCAATCAAATTATCAACCAAGGTTGAGCATACCAAATTAGCCAGATAGTTGCTTTCAAGGAAACATAATATCCACATAAGAATAGTAATGCTACCTGTTTTAATAAGGTCATGAGATCTCCTCCAACACAGTACTCTAAAACTAGCCACAAGTGCGCAGAAGTTTCGTACCTAATGAGCAATTTGAATAATTAGGTGTCAGAAAATAATGCAACAGATGATTTTCCAATTGTAAACAGAAGAGCAAATGCGTATAGCAAAATCTGATATCTAAGGATGCTGTAGTTTGTACATCAGTAAGCCTTACCAGGAATAAAATTTAAGAACATTAGGGTGATCCAAAGAATGAAGAATCCGTACCTGCAATTATGGGTAGAGAACAGACATGAACCTACTTTAAATTGCAAAACTAAATGAAATAAATCCGATGCTCTTACTATACAAACATAGAAAGTACCTACTGTAAGAACAACAAAGACAATTAACAACACATACGAAACAAATCAAGTTCCAGAATCAACAATAGAAGCTTACTTCCTGAAGAATCTTGCTTCTGTGCGATTTATCAACGCTCTTAATAGCAAAATACTCAATCGTCTTCTTCTTCCTTCCCTTATACACAGTCTATAAATCCAAATCCGACCAAAATGAAAAGCAAAACCCGTTAGTGACCTAAAATCAAACTAGAAACTGTGATTTGCTTGAAACAGCATAAACATTACCGAGTATTTGCCGCGACCGATGGCTTCGTAGATGTGGTACTCGTTCATGGTCATTAAAATAGCTTTCCTAGGGTTTCGCTTCCTGGAAACGGAACAAAGAGCACCAGAGGCGAGAGACTCTCCTCCTTCGAATCGAACCGGCGACCGCCTCCGCCGCGCCGGCAAGGGCAGAAACAGGTGCTCCGGATCGGGATTTTAGGGCGTGGAAGACTGTGAACCGAAGATCCAGGATGAATCGGACCGGGAATGATGGTGATCTGGTAAGAAAGGAGCAAAAAGAAGAAAGCGGATTTGAAGTGAAGTGAAGAGGATATTCTTCTATTTTTCAAATTTGAAAAATGGCTTTGAAATTGGAGACGATGGTATAGATATGTAGTGTCGTTGTGTGCGAGTCTGAAAAGGGAAAGAAGGATTGATGTGCGGCTGGGCGGGAATATGAAGTTGAAATTGTTGATCACCGCAAGTCACGTGACTGGCTTGCCGTTGTGTATTTTTATTTTATTTTTGTCCGTTTCTGTTTTTAAATGCGAAAGAAAAAATATGAAAAAACTGATATTAGAGAGTACTTTTGACAAAATTAATCAATTCTTAATCCTTCTCTACTATAGTGAGATTTGAATCCTGGTTTGTATAAACCAACCAAATTAATTAAGACTTAATCTTTATGAGAAATAGGACTTACTATTTAACACAGAGGTTAATTTAATTATTACGAAGAGGATCCATATTTATTTTACTCTTTTTCTTATTGATGTGTCCCAACAAGTTAAAACAAAGATTGAAATTGAGTCGAAGTTTGTCTTTATACTTGTCGAACAAGAATCACAACAACAATTTAATTAGCTAATTAATCAAGGGAAAGCATTGATGAAAATGTCAAGAAGTGTTAAGGAATGTGTTGACGAACAAAATGGAAATTAACTTTAACATATTGTATACAGGCCTGAAAAGTTGAATTGGTGAACAAAATTGTCACACCAAACGTGTAACGAGGCAATCTGATTAATTTGATCCCAACTCATCCAATAGAATTCAACACATACATCAACAATGTTATGTCGATACAAATTTGAACATATCAACACAAATGAGTTATAGTAAAAATAGGAGTCGACATTTGCACAAGCATAACTTTTTTACAAGTTAATGCACTGCCCGCTCTTGAAGACTTTTTGTTTTTCGATCAACACTAAGAGTAGGAACCGTTCTTTTTATCTGTGTAGTCCTTGCTAGAAAAGCAAGCTTTAATTACACGAACCGAACTGTCACACAAGCTGCCACTTTCTGACCCTTCATAGTTGGTTACGCTATTCTCACTGACTCCGACCTTGTGACTGTCGAAGATGTTCCGTTCACTAGTCACATCCTAAACAAGCTTAATCTAATTAATTGGTTGATTAGGAAGCATATTAGTAGTAGGCAAGACACGTGGAAGCTACAGCTGATGACACCAACACGATTAATTACTAATTTAAGCCGAAACAGAAACAAAACGTGCAGTGCCACTTTGAGGGAATCTTGATCTAATCGTATGTGTCCTCCAATATGTGGTCGTGCCACTGAATGGGAAGAGAAAGCCAACTCACAACACTCAAATCAGCAGAAAATTAGGAAAGATCTGTTTTATTATATAGACATAGCAACCCTTTTTTGTTGCTGCCTAGAGAAAGCAATAACCCATTTGGCCTCCCCAACTCATGTCTTGTGTTCCATGCGTGTCACACTCACACTCACTATAGTGCCCACTTCTCTAATCAATCTCCACTAACTCACTATTATAAGTATATATGCATTGACTTATTTCAACCTCACGTTTTAATAATCAAAAGTTGCCTGGCATTGGAGGGAACTAAGGAAGATTATAATCTTACTTAAAGTGGGATTTGATGGAGTTAAGTGGGTTAGAGATCCTCGAGGTATATATTTTGCTATGTTGAGTGTAAGTGTTATATTTTAACCAAATTGTTTATATTTTGGTTGATGAATCTTCAGTTTATCAATCTCGACTCTATTGAGCACACGGGTTTTACAATGAAAGTGAGAAGAGCTAATACCATCTTATTTTTAATATTAGTGTCTGCATTTTCTTATGTTTTTTGTTGTTGAATAAATATTATGTATATTGTATGCTAACAATTGAACATACAACACTATATTATATGTTTGTTCATAAGTTAGCATTAAACGACCGTAAACAATTAAATAATTAGACTAAACAAAACGATATAATAAATGTACATATGAGATAAACAAGAACAGATAAAAAAATAGTACAAATAATATATAATACCAATTTATACCCTAACATAAATCAAAACTCGATGGCAAAAATATAAACAACTCGTTTAACCACTGACCTAACTTACAAATTGCTTTTTCTTATAATAATATTTCCTTTCTCGTTTGAAATCACATGGTTCCCCGAAATGAGTTTCAACTCATGAGCACTATTTATAAACTTAAGTAATAATATAGTACTATCTACAAACTTAAATATTTAGCAAGTAATAATATGAGTTTAATAAGAGAGGAACATAAGCATTATTGCAACAATAATGGTGGTACAGTACAGTACTATGATGTTGACCCACTAATCTTAAAAAACAAAGCTTGGTGCTGCTATTGGAGCCTGCCAATTCTTGCGAAAAAGGGATCGCATAATCATAATTTTTCCCGCCGCCACTATTATAAATAGACTCGACCCTCACATCTCTCTCTCGGCAACACTGCATCGTCGGGACACGCACGCACGACGCACGTGAATGGTGAGGGCGATAGGTACGGCGGCGGAGAGATGCGGTGCATGGGAATGGGAAGTTTGTGTTGTGTTGTGGGTGGCTTTGCTGAGCCTCGTCCTGATATCGGCGGCGATATTGTCGTGTGCAGACGGTGTGTCCAGGGACAAAGCTCCAGCGACCGAAACTGGTTACGACGGCGCCGGATGCGCCGCCGCATGCGGTGCTGCTTGTGGTGCATGAGCGATATTGTTGGGATGTGTTTCCTTAAATATCATGTGTACACATTAATGTGAGGGCGATGTAGGGATTGAGTTCCTAAATTTACGTCTCCTTTTTCTTGTAGTTAGTCTGTGTATGAGTTGATCTTAGAGTACCAAAATTAATCCTGGATTGTAACTTTAACATGTTGAGATCTCAAACAAGAGATCTTCAATTATCTTATTTTATGGAACGATTTATAACTGTCGGATTTCTTGTATTTCATTTCATACTCATTTTTACCTTAGATGGAAGTCTAATTTTATTTTGAAAAATAATTTATTAAGAATTCCAAGGGGTAAGTGGTGATTGGTATAGTCCATATTTTTATATGTAGAATAAATTAGTACCCAAAGGCACACCTGAGTAGTTAAAGTCAAAACTCTCATATGAGTGAGCATGTGTTCAAACCTTACTTGATGGGTGGGGAAGGAATCAAGGTAGATTAAGTCTGTAACTTCTCAAAAACAAAATTAAGTTGATAAATTGAATGTTTGGACCATATATATAACACCTTGTTACAAAATGAACATAGTTGGATAGATGATTTTTCACTTGTTATATGTTAAAACTTCCAAAATTATTTTATGTTGGTTCCACTCGACTTTATCTTTCAGACGTATTCATTTGCCCATGATGTCCTACTATGAGTAGAGTTTGGATGGAAGAAAATATCAGTGATGTTAATATATATATTTTTTTTCCACTCAAACTTTGTTTAATTCGGTTGTATTTTCATAGCTCCAGATTTAAAAGAAATGTATTAAGTCTAATTGATGTCAAAACATTCATTTTATTTTTATCGAATTCTATTAAAACTGTGAGTGATTGAAACACAATATATATTGATTTGATTATAAAATTTTAGTTAACAAAAAATACATAAAATTAATATTTTTAGATTAAGAAATCATTCAGAAAAAATAAGTAGGCCATGTCATCTACTAATTGGGTAACTCAAACAAAAAAAAAAACTTGAATAGTTTTATTTTAATTTATTTCTCAAATTACAATAAAATAATCTCATAAACAGGACAGGACAATTTACTGTTTAAATTTACTGACACTTGAAGTTCAAAGACGGAGACAAGTATAAAATGCTTTGTCCGTAAAGTGATAAAAGGAA
This sequence comes from Erodium texanum, assembly GCA_036897725.1. NCBI lineage: Eukaryota > Viridiplantae > Streptophyta > Magnoliopsida > Geraniales > Geraniaceae > Erodium > Erodium texanum. Next base: position 16,576 of record JAYMSW010000039.1, read on the forward strand.
AAAGTTAAATGTGTAACTAGCTGGGTTCAGTGATCGAGAAGTGGCAGAGTAGGCCTAATTAATTTCCAAAGCATTTGACTATTTTTTCAACAACAAGACAGAGAAAAAGAGCAGCCCACCCAACAACTCCATTTATTAACTGTTTCTCCCCAACCCAACCACCTTAAATACACTGTAATAAAATCGTATTAAGTGAACTTAAATGAATAAAAATCACATTTTTATGCCTTTCCCTTTTTATCTACTGTGCTCTCTCTGATTCGTCCCTCTTTATCTGTTGCGTGCTGGGTCATACTCGTGCCTGTGGTTTCTGGCTCGGCAATGGCGGAGCATGTCAAATTGAGACGACCCAGAACCCAATTGGGTCAATCGGGTGTGGAAGAGGTTTCGAATCCGCACCTAGAAGCTCCGTCGATCGTGGAATCGTCCATCGCCTGTAAACCCAGTGGAGCAATCGTGGCGGCGAGGAAGAAGAATAATTTCTCATCGGCTGGGTGTACGGCGGCGACGCCGGCGCAGGTGTCGGTTCCGGCGGCGATTCGGGCGTCGGCGGATTGGGAGAGGAAGAGCGCGAGGAGGAAGAAGAAAAAGCAGCAGCAGAGGGGTGAGATTGATGGGTCTGGTGGGATCAGCTGTATGGTGGTTGAGGATGTGTGGGGTGGCCCTGGGATTGGATTCTCTGCAGATGCTGCATCGGTTGATTGTGTGGTCGCGAGGAGGAACATCGCTTCATCTTCCTCTACTGTGAGAGGGAAGATAGATGGAGAACAGTTGACCCAGAGGGAGGTGAGTCTTCTATTTTGGTTTAATTTTTATTAACGAATCTAACTCAATTTAGTAACTGTATTTGTTGTTTGAATTTGCAACATAATTGTTGGATTAGAATGTATGTATAATACTATAATGTATTGAAAAATTGATGTTTGATATGCAAATGTGAAGTTTGGTTTATGTTCATCAAAAGAGAAAGTTTAGTTGATAATTGCGGTTCATCACCATAACCCACAAAGGGAAATTGACTAGGAAGATGATGCTTCCTTCTACCAAAACAATAAGCCTCTTTTAATTAGTTTTCTTATTCTCATTTTGTAATATTTATGGTGAAACATTAATTTAGTGGTTTAATGTACGGGCAATAGGCCTAATCAAGTTTAGTTCTAAGCTATTTAAGGAATATTTGTAGTACTATTGTTTAACTATCAAATGCATCAGTAATTAGTTATGTCGGAGTAGGTTGGTGCTTGGCAGACAATTTGTACTTCACCCTATCTTTACTTGGAATTTACTCTTGCAATTATAAGGTGCTTGATATTCCATAATGGGTATCAAAGCAAAGGTTTCAAAGTATGCTCTTTGGTTTGAGTAGACCCACAAGGATAATATTAATAGGCATTAAGAAGCTTGTTTTAGGTGGAGTAAGAAATGGGAAAGCATGCAGGAGCTTTTAATAGTTACTGAAGTGTTTGTATTTTAAAATGATTGAATCTTTATGTTTCATTTCCTCTTTAATATTAGCGTACTCTTTGATTTCAGTTTTGATGATGTATACATTGCATTATGTACTAATTTCCCCATTAAATAAAGAACTGGTGATTTCAGTCACAGTACACTACTCCATTCATTTATGATATTTGTTTCATCAGTCCTTGCAGCAGTCCTCTTGTTTGGCACGAAGACCAGCCAATCCCGAGACTCTATCTTACTTGGATTCTGAGTCTGCAACTGTACCAACACGGCCTGTATCATCAGATGTCCTTAGAAGAAGGTATTATCGCCATGCTCGACACCTCTCTCCTGAGGGATTAGCTGAGGTATGTACCCTTGTGTATATTTTCTGCATGACAGTATTAGTTACTTCTCAGTTTATTTCTATGTTAATGACATTGGAACTTTGAAAAAGGCTATTAATAGTGCATGATCAGCATAATTTTCTGTAACATCACAAGCCTTTTTGGTTATGTACTAGAGTTATTGGAGGAAGTACAATTGTCATTGTGACTTTCAACAAAAAGTAAGGATGACTAAAGTTAGAATAAGATTTTCCCTACGTGCCCATGTGACCTGCCTTGTTTTAACCGAGTAAGTGGCTATTATTATAAGTCATAATAGGGATATTATGGTAATTAATGCATAACTAGCTTCCGAAGTAGTAGAAGAATCTATAATAAGGTTCATGATTTTGGCTCTTTTGAGTAGTAAAAGAAATATAGGTATATGGAGTTCCATGTGTTGTGCATTGGAGGTGTTGCAGAGACATGCAATGGCGCTTTATTTAATGTTCAAAATCTCGACATAAAGCTTGCATCTATAAAATTTCCATCATAAGATAAGAACTTCCCTTTGAACTAGCAAATATTGGTGCAGATTGTGCTGTTTCGAAATAGCTTACAGAATGGTGGAGGAAGATCAGACTCTCATGATCGGTTTAGCAACTGGAGACTCGATGTTGATAGCATGACATATGAGGTACATAGTTTTCTCAGATTTTCACATTCTACGTTGCTTTGCCTTATGCATGAAGATATATCACAAGACTTCTATAACTTCATTCAATGCTGAAAACAGGAACTGCTAGAGCTGGGAGAGAGAATTGGGTACGTGAGTACTGGACTGAAAGAAGAAGAGATAGTCGATTGTGTCACTAAAACTAAGATCTTAATTGATCACAAAACCAATCACTTAAACCATCATTTAGCAGCTCAATCATCTACACAAATGGATTTGAAGTGTAGCATTTGTCAGGTGAGTTAGTAATATACAAAACAAATGTATCATTTACGTTCATGTTTTTTTTTTTGAAGTTTTGTGTGTATACTTCTTGTATGTAGGAGGAATGTGAAGCAGATGAAGAGACGGGGAAGCTTGATTGTGGACACATTTATCACTTGCAATGCATAAAACAATGGCTTGCTCAAAAGAACTCTTGTCCCGTCTGCAAGATCGCTGCAAAGTGTTGATACTGAAACTTGCTTTGGGTTTTGGAATGCTACTATACTATTTTCAAGTCAATTACAATGTATAGTTATCAATCCTCTTTATTTGATTTCAAGGTTCAATCCATCTTTGTCACATGTGTAGCTTCACTTTACATCTGAAAAATTGGTTTTCTATTTTGCTTGAAAGCTTAGTACTCAAGGAACTGTCTTGATGGTTATCATATTTTGATTACTGTACTTTGAGATATATGTGATATGAGACAATTTTTCTTGATAATGTTCCATAATCCATTTTTATTGTCAATTGATTTTTGAAAGCTGAAATCAGATAATTCATTTTTATTCTATCAGGAAGCCAAATAGAAGACTATTAAGAAAGCAAAGTAAAAGCATAGGAATCATATAGATCAAAAGCCTTTCAAGACCATATCACACAAACTTGATCAATTCAAAAAGAAAAACATAAAATAGATCCACTAGATAGAAGTCATGTGTGAAGACTCTTTGTATGCTCAAACTTTAAGAAAGCTTGGTTTTTACTAAAGAAAATATTATTTGGGAGGTGTTATTGCACTAACTGTTTCTATGCCTCTGTTGTGGGATACTCAAACACTATATCTTTGCCGGCAAGCTTCCTGTAAACTGCAGCGAAAGACTCGAGTTTGTACTCAGTGTTGTTTCGCTCCTTCGGGTCCAAGAAAACCTGACAACCAGCAGATACGATTATTGAGCAAATGTTTTGGTGAATAGTATAGACATTGATCTGATTAGACACTTGTAATGACATCTTTAGAGTACAAAAGATGAGTTTTAGCATACCTTCATTATCTTGGTTCCATCAATTCTGTATCTGACACGCTTCCCAACAATCTCAGCAGGCACAACTACATCCTCTAGCATTGCCTCGTGCACAGCTGTCAGTGTCCTAGTGCGTGGTCGCTTAAGGGCAGAACCCTTCTTTGGAGGTCTCACAATCCTCCAGGTAGCAATCAATATCACATCCTATCATATGATTACATTAGAACTCATAAATTGGATGCTAGAGGATGTAGGAATCTAACATCGATAAGTAATCATATTTTACATTTTCTAGTGAACTAGGAGCATATTAAAACCATGGTCCTTTGAGAACACTTCAACATAATATTCTCAAAACAATAATAATATAAAAAAGGCACAGAGAGGCAAAATGACATGGAATATTATTATAATCTGACCACACTACAAGCATTGTTATATAACTTCTTAGAAATTCAGCAGTGATAAGATCAAGCTACAACATTTCACTTGAGAACAAGAAACCTCATGATGCTCCTTTAAGAAGGCAATACATAATTTATTTACCGTGTGACATGAAGAAGAAAATAATTGGTGTTTCGTAATAAAAAATTAGCATGAGCCGAACAATAAAAAAATGAGTTAAAACAAAAAAAAGGAACAGAAAACAAGCTTTGAGGCATTCATGTGGATGTAGTATTTGTGCTAGACAAATTAAAACGGCAACTTTGAAACAATTATGTAGGAGCATAAGAGACAAGTGTTTAACTACCTTTCCACTGAACTTCTTCTCAAGTTCTCTCACAAGCCTTACATGGATCTTGCGAAATGCTTTTCTCAGTCTGTATGGGATATGGATCACAACTGCCTTTTTGCTCCCAGAAACATCAACTTGTCTGCCAAATAAAAAGGACAAATGAAGTTCATACAATAACCAAGCAAAAATGCTTTTAAAGAGATTGGGCCACAATAAAGCATTCTTAGTTTCTTACATTGCTGAATTAATGTAAAGGTCCTTCAGGTCACTTTTCAGCTCCTGGTGCGAATTCTCCAAATCAAACAGTGCCTGTGTCAAAATTCACAAGAAAAATGATTATATAGTCACAATAAATTTGCAATCACACCAGCAAAGTAACAAAAAGATTATTTTAAAACCTGCGCAACAGACTCCTCAAATTTGGTTGGTTCAACATTCTTACCCTTCAATATCTTCTTCTTTGTGGAGAACATCTTCACCTCACCTACTGTAAACCACCAGGTTAGGCTGGTTAGCAATGAGGTTAAATTATATCAGAGGTAACGTGAAATAGATTAAAGGATAAGTTAATGAGAACACATTCAATTATACTCTATAACACTCCTGACTAAGAACAATATTTTCATTTTACAACTAACTCAGTTCCAAATTTCACGCACTATTTAAATTCTACCACAGGAACAATGTCAGGTCTTAGCTTCCCTATGTGTTCTAAGGAAATTGAAATTCTTTAAATGGATATATGGAAATAGAAATAAACATTTTTTAGTACACTGGACAATTAGAATAGCATGGAGATTGAATGCATTAATCAACAATCATTTACAGAAACAGTGACTAATTGTTTCAATCAACTATACAGTCAATTCCAAAGCAAACTTTTGTTACCAGAATTAGCTAAAACTAGAATATCTGTAAATAAAAGGAAAAAAAAAATCATACTACAATAACATACATTCGAATCAATCAGGATTCAGGAACATCGTGTAATGCAAATCGATCTCGTAATTATCACTCTATTGCATGCAATTCACAAATTTGATATCCTCTGAACTTCTATTTCTTCTACATTTTAATGGCAAAAAATAGAGGACATTGGTTCCAAAATTTATAATTACTAAGAAATCAAACAGAACCCAGAAACTCTCATTGGATAGTACTGAAAATAAAAGGAAACAGATAATCAATCCATAGACTTCAAAAGTTGCAGACGCCGAGAAATACAGAAAACCTGACAATTTTGTTTTTCCTTCAATACTTTCTCGCATTTTCCAGAGAACCAAACATGATGGTAGAAGATTACCTCTGATCGATTAGGATCTGCCGAGAATGTAAAACCCACGAGCTCCCGCGCTTATGCCGATCAGAGTACACCCTACTGGTTATTGTATAGTGTGGATTAAAAAGAAGAACCCGACGGCTCAGATGTCTTAGCTCTAAAAATATGGACGGATAGGATTTGCTGGATGAGTTCAGCCGAGTCTCGTCTCTCACCGTTCGTTTAGTGCATCCTATGGTTCTGATTCGGGGTTTTTTTCTTTCTTTTCTTTTCTGCTTTCTTTTACTTATATATATTTTAAACACACTAGATGATAAATGAGTTCGATTTATTTATTTATTTTGTGGAAAATTTACTACTTATATTATACATCAATCACACAAATTTCATTTTGAACTACTGATCATATGTCAAGATTGGACGAGCTCATTTAATATATCGAGACTCTAATATTAACAATCACAACTAATATATTAAACACGTCATGAGATAAAATAAGATATAATTATATACAAATATATCGTTGTTGAGACTCAAATCCTGATCTTATATAGACCTAAGTTTAAGTGTTTGACTAATTAAACAAACAAATCTTCAATAAAGCACTAACAATAGTTGTATACAAATAAATGTGATTTTCTCTTTACAAAAGATAGCGAGTTCGGAACAATAGAAAAGAAAAACGATGATTCTTCGACCCCTAGTAAGTGCAATAACTCGTCAATAGAGTCATACTACAATTGTGGAAAATGAAATTTTAATTAACAACATGATCCCTAGTAAGTGCAATAACTCGTCAATAGAGTCATACTACAATTACTACAATTGTGGAAAATGAAATTTTAATCAACAACATGATGAAACATAGAAACCTAAGACTGTCAGATTCAGTGTATCTGTATAGGGTCAACGTAAAAATCATGACCCATGTAACATGTTCCATTTTCATTACATGTTCCTAAACTTCCACACCTCATCCAATCCCCACAGCCCATTGTCTGAAAAATCATCACAAACCCAATCGCAACTCTCAATAGCCTTTTCACAATTTCCTACGTTGTTGCAAGCCGGCTCCATGGCTTGGAACATGTCTGAAAAGTCAGACACTTGAAACATGTTCGTTGAGTCGGAACAAGTGACGCTCGAACTGGCCGTGCTTTGGTCGGAATAAACCTGGTGCTCGTATTGATGATTAGTAGGTTGTTCTTGTTGTGGTGGGGCCGACTCGGGGGCTTGAGAGTGACGATGGATTAAGTTTTGGGATAAATTAATGGGTGATGAATCGGGTGAAGGAGATGAAGAGTGTTGTATCTTTTGAAGCAACCTAGGAATCCAGAAGCACCTGATGATGTCACGAAAGGCTGTACTGTTTGTGTCCATGTTGAGGGGTCTTGCGTGCTTATGGATCCGAGTTCTCCAGTAATTCTTGATTTCATTGTCTGTTCTTCCCGGTAATTCTTGTGCTATTTTCGACCACCTATACCATGTACATATTATTATTATTGAAAACCAGATTTAATTTTGTTGAAAATTATCAATATACGAGTGATATTGATACAAATGAGAAACAAAAAGTGTATGTCACACTAATTAATAAGATTGATGTTTTTCACTATGCAACAAGTCCGGTTAAAGATTTGGCCTGACTTTGGGTTTTATTGACTCACTCGTGTGTATATGTTCAATCTTACATGTAAATAGCATGTTTTTTCTTCCTATTATAGTTTTCGGTTACGTACAAGTCAAGTTTTTTTCCCTACTATAGGTTTTGGTTACGTACAAGTCAAGTTTTTTTCCTTACTATAGGTTTCGGTTACGTACAAGTCAAGTTTTTTTCCTTACTATAGGTTTCGGTTACGTACAAGTCAAGTTTTTTTATGACAAATATGTAAGAGTTGAGTCAGACACGTGAAATATAAATTTTTATATGAATTTTATTGTAATATTAACTATGGCAAAACCCTAATCCAAACACAAAAACTCAATCTAATGGGTTGAAACTTTAATTATACGTAGGACTAGATTTCTATATGTAAATCGTAACATGATTGAACATTTGGATATGGAACGAAAGACCACAAGGTACAAATGACAGACAGGTCGTGGACCAAACTAGGATCTAATACTATATCAAATTCCGATCGAACTTGAAAATTCAAATCGATAGATGGAAGTTTTAATATGCTTATATAAACACGTAAGCACCGAAAGAAATGACTTGTTACCTATTGCCCCATCGTGAATGAAGTTCAAGAATCAAGAGTTGCTCCTGAGGAGATAGATTTCCACGCTTCACGTCCGGTTTCAAGTAATTCAACCATCTCAACCTGCAACTCTTCCCGGTCCTCTTCAAACCTTGAACCACAACCTCAAACGAATCAAAAACAAGGAACCAATTAAGGTACCAAAACAAAACCCGACCAAGAACCCAAGTACAAGACTTACCAGACCGTTTCGCTAACAAGTTCCAATTTCCTTCGCCGCATGAAGCAATGTAGTGTACGAGGAGAGTGTCCTCTTGAAGGGTCCAAGGCCCTCTCCTAAGCTCGGCATCGCCTATCGTGCTCTTGCTTGAAGCTCGAGACATGGCCACTTCAGCTCTCTCAATCTGTCTATGATAGACCCAGAAATGGCATATGTAATATAAATAGAGGAAAAGCCAATTTGGAACTCTAAAAGAGTATGTGATCAAAGTCAAGCAGCCAGCAGTTCCGAGACTTGTGTACCACAAATGTCAAGACGATTCCATCTCATAGTATTGTGTAGTCTAAAATAAGGAACAAACTTTTCAAACACAAGTAGCTTTCACAACTTGGTTCTTCCACATGGAAGTTTCATTTCACTTTCCGCAAAGAATAGCTAAGATACGATGCTAGTGGAGCCGACGAAGGCATGAAACATATTTAGATGATTTAATTATTAAGTCCGGTTCACTTAATGGAGCTAAATTATATAGCATGTACAATTATAAATCGTGGATTGTAGATTTTAGTCGGTTTTACATATACTTAGTTGTATTTACATCTTATTTTTATATGCAACCTAAGTCGTTTTAACAAGATAATTGTTTCCACAAAGATTGGATCCCTATAATAATTTCCTTAACCATTAAATCAATAGGTTACTCTGTTAAAACATACACTACATAAGAGGAAACAAATAAATACATGGACAAATGTCTTCCCACAAACCAAAATCAATAAGATTTGTCATATAAAAAGAAAACTCAACTAAAAATCGAGCCTTATGTTATAATTTGTTTTGAAATAAATGCCACTTACATTATGAAAATATAATATCAATTACTAAGTATACGGAGCTATAACATTACATACTCTTCTAGACTAGTAGCAACAATCATTGATATAGTCTGATTTGAATGAATATAACTCACATATCACTTAAGAAGTAAATCAAATCAGACAATATCAAAACGCACACCTAATTAAGTCACACAAATAACAATTTTGTAATCCTTGTCAAGATTCAAATATGATAGTTGAGAGAAAAACGACTATTTTAACCATTAGATTCGTCACGTTAGACACCGAATAATATTTTGTTTTACTATACATCAAATTAAAAATACTAAAAACTTGTTAACCAAATGATCGAACATATAAATTCTTAATTTAAATATTAAAAAAAATGGATTTAGATCACGATAACTTGTATAAATATAAACAGACACTATGGAACTTTTACAGTACACCCAAAACACATTTGATGAAAGAGAAATTAATCGAAAAGGAATTAAGTGGGTGAGAAATTATTGAAAGGAAATAAAGCCAACTAGGATAATGTGTTGGCACGAATGGAACGTGATTGACTGAAGAAAAATAGCAAAGTAGTCCACCAACATGTTTTTGACACCAAATGTGAATGCGTGGTGTTCAAGAAAAAAAACGTGCGTTTTGGGCGATGAGGTGGCACTCAGAGGAATATGAGAACACGACCACTTTACTATTACTTGCTTTGCTCGTCCGTCGTACGATGCTTGTCCACACAAAACAGTGTCGTTTCCAATGCGCTCATCGTTTTCTCCGAAACTCCTCAATTCTCTGCCGCTCTCTTCGGTACAGAAGACAGAACAAAGTACGATAATAGAGTATCCACTTCAAGTTGTCACTGCAGCTATTTTTGACTATTATTGTTGTCAGGTTCGTTCTCAGTGGTGCGTGTAATTAGTTCCATGACTTATTGGGAAAAAAACTCGCAGGTCGGTGCTGATATGAGTTGTTCATATTCTTATTTGTTGACAAATTTACCACTCCATTCCTCGTGTTCTTGATCTAAGTACATATTTTATTTTTTTAATACGCTCATGAAGATTAACACAATAGTTAAGAAAGTTAATTACTTTTTAATTATTAAGGTTTTGTTTGATTCAGTCTAATTGTTAAACAGTACTGTCTGATCCGGTTTAATCGTTGAATAATTTGTAAACTATGTTTATTCAAAAGTGATTGTGTAAAACACGAGATTGCTTGGGTCGTTTACTTACAAATTTCATCATCCGATCACTTCAAATGATATGTTTGTAACCTATTATTTTCCATTTATGGTGAGACTCGATGTTTACGATTGGGTTGATCTAATTACAATTTACTTGTGGGAAGATGGAGAGTATAAGTATGATAATGGGATTGATTTGTAAATTGTAATTGCCACTATGCGTAATTAATTTTACTGTGTCATAATTTTTAAGTCTAATTTTCATATTATTTTTATGTGAATAGTAAATCGAAAGATTTTTTTGCATCATCATTTGATTTAATTGAAAAAAAAGAAGTAAATTTTATCAAGTAACACGCTTGTGATGCATTGAGATGTTGATGATCAAGAGAAGCATCTGATATTGTTGTTTTGACCAAATGTTGATAGGCTTACGAGTAGGAATATAGAATCCACACTTCGTGATTACAAGAGAAATTGTAATTTTTGTAACAAAGATTGAATCTATTACAAAAGAAATTGTAACTTCATAATAAAAACTTAGATTATAGTACATTTAAAGCTAGGAACACCTAGTTGTTTAAAAACATTAGAACAACGTTTTGTAAGCCCACGATGGACCTTTTCGGGTATGCGTCTCTTAAACAAGGTACGATGGACCTCCTTAGATGCGGGCCTCACATGATTGACCCCCTCAAAATGGGGTATTCACCCATCTTCAATCATGTGTGTACCTCTGAAAGTCACGACAAAAGCTAAGAATACCTAATTGTTCGAAAACATTAGAACAACGCTCGATCAGTTCACGATAAACCTTCTCGAATGTACGCCTCTCAACCAGGTCACGATAAAAACTAAGAACACCTAGTTGTTTGAATACATTAGAACAATATTCCGTCAGCTAAAAATACACTTTCTTGGATGTGCATCTCTCAACCAAATCACAATGGAACTTTTTGGGTGCCCACCTCACTTGATTGGTCCCTGGGTTATCAGCCCATCCTCAATCTTGTCACGATGGAACACCTCGGGTGTACGCTTCTCAACCAAGTCACGGAAAAAGCTAGAACCACCTAGTTGGTTGAAGACTAGAACAACGCTTTATTAGCTCACAATAGACCTTCTCCTTCTCGGGCATGCGTCTCTCAACCGGGTCACGATGGACCTCCTGGGGTACGGGCCTCACTTGATTGATCCCCTGAAAATGGGGTATATGCCCATCCTCAATCATGTCACAATGGACTTCCTCGGGTCGGGTGTGCGCGACATCATGAGTTGCAGGTGTCACTTGATAGGGCACCCGAAAAAGGGGCGCCCACCCATCCGCAATCATGGCAATCTGCTCGGGTGTGCGGGCCTGCTCTCCACTAAGTTCCATAAGTTATATATATATATATATATATAAATGTACATCCCAATTTCAAAATTTTCGATTATATAAGCTCAAATGTACACTTACGAGAATTAAAATTGTTTACAAGCTAGAATAGATAGAGAACACATATTATTAGAGAATCAAAGAGCTAATGGAATGGGCCTAACAACAAAAGCCCATGTTGGCCGAACAAAGAAGTAGGCAAAATCTAGCAATAAGCCCAAAACTAAAAGGGTGAGCCCAAAATAGTTGCTTTAATTAAAACCTCCAAGAAAATCACATAAAAGTCTAAGCCTACGGATTTTTGTCGGCTTTTATAGGCTCTATCGAAGCCCAAACTCAAAGCTATGGCTTTACGCATTTAGAAAGAAAATCAATGGACACTTCCTAAATATGGAAGTTGCAGATTAGTACAATCAGTTCATTTCCACATATATAGTGGACACCTAATTAACAAAACCTAAGCCCTAATGTAAACCTAAAATGAATAGCAATGGCCAAACGTAAACCCCACATGCACATGCAATGTGTACCATAGAACCATAGCCTCTCTTCGACACAACTTGTTAATCACAATTTACACATATATCCATGTATGTATGAATGGGCTCTTACCAATTGATACCAGAAACAAAAAAAAACTTCAAGAGTATATACACGTCTTAAACTAAAAACTATATATGTCGTTGTTAATATTAAGATTCAATCGTTGCAACGTACACATAGTATAAACGTAAAATGAATTTTTATCTAATTAATAGTGGTCTGCTACGAACCTAAAATATCATAACCGGATCATTAAAATATATTCGAAGATAAGTATGATATTTATAACTAATCCGATACTGGTTCGACACACCATTTTACTTGCTTTTCCCAGCACAAAAAAGTTAGTGCTAGTGTGGGTATGTAAAGGGGATGCATATGGTAAAAGGGATGAAACCAAGAATTGTAACATGTATGAAAACATTGAAAAGAAAATGAAGAGGGAATAATATTGTATACCAAGTGACAAAATGCCCTACAGCTGCTGATATGAGTTGTAAATCTGTCTTCTGGTCATGCATGAAGTGCATATGTAATCAAGAATCAAATGTAAAGAAAGAAAATAGGGATGTAATAAAAAAAGTACATGATCTTAATTAAAGTAGTGTAATAATCAAAATAATTGTCTAATCTTATATGAAATATTAAGTTTAAGTATATTAATTTTTTATTGAGAGAGAAAATCAATACTTTAGGTGAGACATCCACAAAAATAACAAACTCTAACGGTATAAAATGTAACTATAGTAAATTGTCTTTTGGAGATCATACACGATCATATCAGTCAACGAGTAACTATAGTATAGAGGTGAGGTAAAGGCGATCTCATATTATCTTGATTCCCCTCGCCTAAGGAACCTACCTCTTTTAAAGAATCTACATTGTATGTATAAGGTGATATGGGTTGACGATTTCAATGACGAGATATATCTCTATAGTAAAGTCGTTGTATCTATGACGAGGTTATCTACAATATACAAGCAGAGAGTGACACGTGGCAGATACATGTCATCTAAGTTATTGAACAATGAGATGCATCTTTATGACTATTTATAAATGATTTCGGGATAGATATAATCAATTTACTATAGAGTATGATAATTACTTAATAACGAACATAATAAATAATTTAAAATTTGAAGTATTGAATATTATTTTTCAAGTGATAGAGACATATAACCTAATTGAGTGACTATGATTAATTTAAAAACTCTCAGGCAAGTAAGTGGATTTGTCTTATAACATATTGATCTTTTGGATTAAAATCTTGTCGTATTTAAGTTGAACTTAATAACCAATTAAGACAACCTCTTATCGAAAAGCAAAAAACAATTAAAACAACCTTTTCAAAACCTTTTAAATGTTATCATCGTTCAGAGCTGATCCTTTCTCACGAGGGGCCCAAAAGCTTACGGTGGGGCCACGTTATTATTGGGTACATCTCCTGAAACTTAGCAGACAACCAAAGAACTCGAAACTGCCACGTGGCCACGTAAACTTTCACTGTAACCTGACACTATAAAGTCGTGCACACAAAACCCATTACCCAAAACACACCTCAGACCAAGTACTATGGATTGCTTCAGACACTCCTCGCTTCCTTCTTTCACTGATCAGCCGGCCATGAATTTCCAGAGCTTCACGGCTTTCTCAGGCGACAACTTTTTTTCTCCTCAAGTCTCATCAGAGTTCTCGGAAGATGTTATCGGAAACAACCTGCGGATCAACAGTGCCACGTCATCTCATCATCGTCAAGCTCAGGCTGATAATGTTATTGTGGCCAAAGCCGAGGATGAGGTTTGTGAAACCAAGAAGAGGAAAGCTGGGGATGTGTCAAGGAACAGCTCTTCCACCACATCCGGCAAAAATGAAGTTTGTGTATACTTTTGTTTGATTGTTACACTTACACATGATTGTGTTCGATCGGGTCTTTATCGATCTCTAAGACGTGTTCTGTGTGTTGGTTACAGGCTTCAAGCAGAGGGAAGAAGGTGAAAATGAGTGGGAAGGAAGGAGAGGAACTAGGAAAGGATGTGGTTCATGTCAGAGCTAGAAGAGGTCAAGCTACTGATAGTCATAGCTTAGCCGAAAGGGTAAATATAGTTCCTTTATAGTAATGAATCGCGTATGTAGTTTACATGTGAGTTTTAATCTTATATTGAGTAACAAAGGATTAAGCAGCTTTTGATATATATATGTTATTCGTCGTTTATATGGGATTTCGTTAAATGAAAGAAAACGAATGTAATGAAAATGTCTCACATCAGATAATTATAAGGTTATATATTACACGGATCTTACACATCAGAAATATTATATATATCACTAGTTAGTTTTATTACTTTTAGTAATTTTTGGTTGGAGACTTTTTTCAGGTGAGAAGAGGAAAAATAAATGAGAAGTTGAGGTGCTTGCAAGACATAGTGCCAGGATGCTACAAGGTAATAAATTAATACACATATTGAATGTTATTATAGAGATGGGTTTTATTAAATGTTTATATATGCTTGGATACAGACTATGGGAATGGCAGTGATGTTGGATGAGATAATTAATTATGTCCAGTCTTTGCAAAATCAAGTTGAGGTGAGTTCAATTCTAGGACATGTTTACTTAAGAGCAGTCTGCAAGGATGCCTAATTTGAGACACTAATTTGTACTGTTGTTTTTTCCGTTTCGTCTTCGTTTCAGTTCTTATCTATGAAGCTTTCTGCCGCAAGTTCGTTTTATGACTTCAACTCAGACACATATGCTATAGAAATGTTGCAGGTGACTTTTATAATCAGATAATTTGGATCATTGATCATACAAAGAAAGATAATAATGTTATAGACTGTACAATAATATTATAGTCTCCATAATTTGTACCACTTAATAATCAGATATTAACTTCAATTCAACCGAAATGAAAATAAAACTTGTTTTTCTTAGTTTGGTGATTGATGAAATACTACGTATGCAGAGGGCAAAAGTAGAAGAGGCACAAGAAGTGGAGAGATTGATGAGGGAAGGGTATGGAGGAGGTTCTAGTTGCATTAACTCAACAACAACAACCATATGGCCCTTTTGATTTGGATGTTACTTCTCATTGCCATATATACACATCAGATTAAGATGTTCCACCCATATGTATTAATTATTTTGTATACAAAAACAAATGTTGTCCCCAACTTTATTTTGTACTTAACTAGACACACCATGTACTTACAAAATGGTGCTACTATACCCTCTCAACCAATATCAATGTACAAAGACTCTTCAAGGAAGTGTGCATGGCTCACAACACAACTTCATTTCACCCAACTTTGGTTTTATTTTAGTAGGAATTCATGTAGGTTTTGATTTCATTTATATATATATATAAGATAACAATCCAACAAAAACCATATCCGCTCACAAGGTTTGTTTGGTGGTCAGTGAGATTTTACGTCCTGAGAGTTAAAAGTTTGATTAAGATTAACTTAAACTAGATCAGACAAATGTGTCACACTAAAATATTTGAGCATTAATCTTAACCTCCAAAAAATATATTTGAGTTATGCAAGATAGACATAAGAAAATTCATCCCTTAGTCTTTATAGTATCTCCAATACAAATAGTCTTGTATACACTATTTGATGATTAAATAAAGAATTATATAGTAAAAAAATTGAGCTATTAGAAATAAAATTGAGCTTGTAAAACAAGAATAGTCCAGGTTGTACTATTTGATATGTGATTCACAATAATAGGGCCATATGTTCACATGTCATTGAAGAGAGTTGTTGGAAAAATCGACCAGTAAATCGATCAGCCTAGACTATTAGCTTAAGCAATCCAGGTATCGATCAGTTAAGTCTCCCCACCCGAATTGCCTAACCACTAGATGACTTTGTTTCTCAAAAACCACGCAATCGCCCAACCCCATCAACTGGGTTGGGATGCTCTTAAGAGACAAACAAGTTCAAATTATTCCAAACAAATAGTAAATAAAATCACATTTGTCTGAAATTAATAAAATAACAAGCTGAAAGTAATTTGTTTTGCCACTGTAGGTTAGTTTGGTACGGCCTATGAAAGAGTGACACCAAAACCAATAATTTATTTATTTTTTCTTCTTCTTAATTAATTGAGAAGACTTCATGAATTGAATAATTATTGATAGACATGTATTTAAATTGGGGGGCAGTAGAGTTTTTGGAGTGTAAAGTCACTCTCAAGATAGATACTTGTGGATAAAAATATGGCCCAAGATAGCTCTGAAGAAGATTGGATGCATGAAATCTGACTGATGTTGCCAATTCCTAAATTGAATGATTGGATAATGAGAGGTTTAAAGGCATAAAATGTTAAAAATTAATTCATTATCAATTTGTTTACTATCAATAGAGTATTATAAGTAGACTTATTGTCACTTATTATTGGTATTACCAATGAAATGAATAAAGTGATAAATGATTACTGTTTTTAAAGAATGATTATTTTATCTTAAGATAATAACATAGTTTTGAACTGATTGTTTCATCGATGTCTGTTGAAATTTTATCGGAGGTTTGTAATAGAAGATGAAACACTTATTTTCTTGACCCTTAATATTTACTAAACGCAGTCTACTTATTTTGGGACCAATATAGTATTTTTAATACATTATTTGAGAAAGAGAGTATATTATATATATATATTATTACTGTTAGGTTTTTTTTTTTTTGTATGTATGAAAGGTGCGTTGCACCAACGAAGACAGGGATGGGCAGTCCATTCATTTAAAAAATGATGACAAAGATGAAAAGCAATTTTATTTTCTTTTGGAATATCCTTTTTCTTTGACCCAATTATTTTGCGTGTCTCTTGGAGAATGCATGAACAATGAAGGGTGCACAAGAGAAAAGGGTCCCATAACCAATTGGATAATACAAGTATAATTATTCCATGTTTGACAAACCAAAAAGAAATAATGTATATACAAAGAGTGACATATATAATTGATAAGATTATACATAGAATCCGATATAATTTGTACGATCCATCGGAGAGGAGATGCGAGTTTTGTTACTGATTTTGGTGTAACCAACAACACGTCGAAAAATGGTAGAATCGGTATAAGAGAAAAAATCGAAAAAGTATCAGTGAAGTATTTTTTAGAAGTATTTTTTAGAGTCAATGTGCCGCCGTGTGTTCTATTTCAAAAAAAAGAAAGCGCCCCTCTTTCTCCCAACGTTGTCCTTGCTCTCAGATCGATAAAGAGAACCAAAAGCATACAATATCTAGCCATGGTTCGGTTGAAAGAAGATATTGAAGATTGCAATGGCTGAAAATTTGTAATTGCTTATGGAATTGTAAATGAAAGTACCAGCAGATTATTTAAGGTTGTTCCTTCAACTATCCCTAAACAACTACAACATGTCTGATATTACCCAAAAATAGAGGATAAGCATGATTAGTATCTATATATGGATAGTTACGCGTTGATTGTAACGCCTTTGTTCTTGGGAGGAAAGACTATGTGTTTGTTTCCAGGGAAGGAGTCTCGGGAGATGTCAACCAGGGCCTTGAAGCTGTAGGGCTCGTGCATTGCGATTTCTGATAGAACTTTTCTGTTCAGTTGAATGTTCTCCTTCATCAGCCCGTGTACGAAGTTACCATAATTAACCTGATCAAATGAAATGGAGA
Source organism: Erodium texanum (assembly GCA_036897725.1). Lineage (NCBI taxonomy): Eukaryota > Viridiplantae > Streptophyta > Magnoliopsida > Geraniales > Geraniaceae > Erodium > Erodium texanum. The sequence goes on from JAYMSW010000039.1 coordinate 34,350, forward strand.
GGATTAAAAGCACTGCAGGACAAAAATAAGATATTTACAAGAGCAACCAGTTCCTCTGGTAGTTATTAGTCACATTGAGGCTTTAACTAAAACAGAGAAAAGCGTTTAATTGAATTCAATAAGATAATTACTACTGCAGTTGACAGAAAGGGTGTGTGTATAGCTTATTCAGAATAGCGTGTTCACAGAAAATGAATAAGGGCTATGCAGTGAAGTATCTATTTTAAGCGACGTTCACAGTAGTAATACAAGTGCAACTAGATAATTTACAAAGTGCCTTAGTTCGAAGCAATATTGTGAAGATTTACCCTATATATGACAGGTTAAGGACCATATCATGAAGTACCAAAATACAATATAGCTCCTACTCATAAGCATTCAGAACAGGTAGCACCGGGCTAAATTGTACTGGGCTGCTGGAAGCATGAAGCACAATGGAGCTGGTTTCTAAGTCTATAGAGGTTACCTTGGGCAATTTGTGTTTCAACTTATATCTAAGGTGTTTCCAAGTAGTAATAACATATGGTTAACTTGGGCAATTTGTTTTTCAACTTATGTAAATTTCAAGACTATTGTTAACTATTATCTTGTGCATGAAATGACACTTTTATTATTTTTGTTAATAATTAGCAACAGTTCCCGACATTGTAAAGAGCAAATGGGCATAGACTCTCCTTCGGTTCTAATCATATTGTTTACTAACACACTATTTTGGGAATTCACCTTACTCCTTTATCCATTCAAAATTCGATAATGTCCTCTTTTCTATGTGAAACTATTATCCACTATCAGTTTACAATAATATAAGAACTAGCAACCTGGCCACATCATGATGGCAATAGGCAGAACAGAAAAGAAAAAAAAAACTTTAGAAGTCAGAAAGCCAAACACAATCAGAGTAAAAGATCCATTTCTAAGCAAATTGCACCATATACATACATTACTGAGAATGATAAGGTGAACTGATGTATAAATCCAAGCATAGTAAATGAGTAGAGAAAAGAGAAGTACCCCATGTTGACGAGTGCCAGCGTTGATGCGCTGAATCCAAAGGGAGCGCATGTCACGCTTCTTGTTCCTTCGATCTCTGTAGGAATATTGCAATGCCTTCTCGACCCTTTCTCTAGCTATCCTTATGCAGTTCTTTGCCCTTCCTCTGAACCCCTTGGCAAGCTTAAAAATCTTGTCCTTGTTCATCCTTTTCAACTACTTGCTGTTATTGTCATGCAATTACCCACCAGCAAAAAGAAAAAACTCACAACAATCAAATTATTAAACTTTGCCGCCTTTGTCAGCTCATCATTTCCTCAATTATCTACTTGTTCAAATAAAAAGTTAATCCCAAACACATCCACGGCGCTTTTGATACTATAGTGTACCATGTACATTTCCTCGGATCAAGTCCAAAACTGAAATTAGAGTTTCCTTCAAACAACATGGATCTTATGTTCATTCATGAACAAAACACCTCATTGGCAACATATTGCCTCACCCATCCATTGAGCTATCTCTGGAAGCTCATTTCATGATAGAAACTCTCATCGCACACCCAAAAATAATCAAAATTAAAGCTTATTAAGTGGGTTAGGTTCAATTCGATAATCAACCTTCAATTGCAAGCAAGTACAAATTAAATTGTAATCCTTACAGAGATGTATGGAAATTATGTAGTTTATCACAGTAACGAAATTGAGAAAACATGATAGAACTCAGTTTGCTCTTACAATCCTACCTTAACGAAGAGACAACAATAACATGCTTCATCAAAGTCTAGTCCAGATTAAGAAGAAGAAGACCAGAAATGGGTACCTGAAGTTCGGGAACCAGTGGAGTAAAATCTCGGAGGAGATGCAGAGAAGCAGAGAGAGCTTTAGGGTTTATGGATCTCACAGATCGAGGTTTTATGGGAAGACCCGACCCGAATGCCCTTCTTCTCTACGCCACCAAATTTATTTTCCTTGTACTAAAATAATTGAAAATCCACGTATCTCAAAAAATTAATTAAAAAGGTAATTACGTGTATGATATTTTTTTGTTGTTGAAAAGATTGCCGCATATATTATATATCAGAAAGATGTACACATGATCACTTTTGAAACGATCAAGGCAATAATCCTCACAAATCTAGACGTGGTGGGATCAAAATTCCTACAGCCCGTTGCTTTAAACCAGATTAGACCTAACAACGAGGACCTAAGGCGCAATAAATGCGCATCTAATCCAGCCGAAACTGGCACTTAAATCCAAACAAAGCTGACGCCAAAAACCAGACGAAGGTGACACGTTATTAACTAAAAACACAAACCATAACATAAAAACATCAAAATAGACAC
>JAYMSW010000040.1:0-36645 GCA_036897725.1 Erodium texanum
CAATAGTAATAATAATAATAATAATAATAATAATAATAATATAAAAGCTAGGTTTGGTGCGTATCAAAATATTGAAAGTCTTGTTAGTTACAGATTGCTGACAAGTTTAAGGCTCTCCTACTTATGGTGTGAAATGTCTGAGATATGAAGCCTTGTTATGAACTCTCAAAGCTATTCGGTACTATCATCAACATCAAAGGAGGATGATTAAACTGATACAGTTTACTTACTTTAATCTGTTGCTGAGATTAAATAACCATGCTAAAAAAACTAAGGATCCTCAAAAAACTAGAACATGTTAATAAGTGACAGACATGATGATAAGAAACATGTGTGGATGTGATCCAAGAACTATGATGTTCTCATTAATGAATTGTAGCAATCATACCTGTGCTCTGAGATATATGAGTTCTTTGTTTTTGCTGCAATTTATGAGAGGCGGCATATCAGAAGAGGGATGTGAAGTTAGTATGACACTTCTGGAGATAGGAGATGGTTCCTTAGAAGATGTTTTGGAACTAGGAACTGAATTAGGAGGAGCTTTCTTTAGAGCCAATACAGAAAAAATAGATGCTGTTGTGGTAGGAACTAGGCTCATATCGAGTATGAAGTTCCTTCTCTTAGGTTGAGTGCTTGGTATAAAAGATGAGTTCTGCCCCTGAGTCTCTCTATCTCCATCTAGAGTTTGGACAGAACTCGATTCTGTGGCATTCTTCAGTTTAGTGAAACAATCATCACAAACACGATAGGGAGAGATCATATCAGGAGCCAAAGAAGCTCCCAGAGACTTCTTACTGCTGCAGGATTTGCAAAACACTAACCCACAGTTATAGCAATTATGTCTTTTTCTTCGAAACCCAAATGGGTTATGGCAGGATGAACATACAGAGTCATCACAACCTGATAACCCTTTGTTAAGACATATTGCAGTGGTAAAGTTTGAACCACACTTCACACTCTTAATCTGCTTGTCCTTGAAGAAGTCCACAAGAGTGGGTGTGACTTTGTCAGTATTGTCTCCATGGCCTAATTGTCCATTTCCACCTCTTCCCCAAGTATAAACCTCTGGTTTTGAAGTACGAATCGCTACATGATAAGAACCACAGCTGATCTCGTCTACACAACTGTCCATAATGCTACCTAAAACACGCGTAGGAACCTCTCCTTTGGCTGTAGGGTTCCCCAACTGGCCATAAGCAGCACTACCCATTGTGTAGACTTGCCCTGAGGTTGTGAGAGCAACTGTAATGCTATGCCCACATGCTACTTGAGAGATACTTACATCATTCAACTCAGAAACACGCTCTGGACTTAGTCTTGTTCCTTTGTCGCCATGTCCTAGCTGACCCTTGTCTCCATCCCCCCAAGTATGTAATGAAGCTGTTGATTCTTCGTCTGTTACTTCAATGGCTGCTGCAGCAGTGTGCCAGACACCACAAGAAACCCATGTTGTTCTCAGTCCTTTCAATGCTTCTACTTCCCGGGTAATTCTAGTACTGCTATGATCTCCATGGCCCAGAGCACCAAAAGATCCATCTCCAAATGTAAACAACTGGCCCGTGGATGGCACAACAGCAGTGTGCCAGGGCCCACAAGCGACTAATGTTACATGTAGCCCATCAAGTTCATGAGAAACTCTTTTGGGAAGCCAGTGACCAACTTCACCTCCATCCCCAAGAAGGCCAGAGTTATAAACACCATCACCCCAAGAATAGAGATCACCAGAAAGTGTAACAGCACAAGTGTGTTGCTCACCACATGCTACTGATTCAACATGGAGGCCGCTAAGAGTGTCAATGAGCTTTGGATGAGAGATACTGACTTCCAGGCTGCCATGGCCAAGTTGACCTCCTGCTTCCTCTCCCCAGCTAAAGATCTCACCTTGTTTGGTGACTACTACAGCATGTCTGCTTCCACAAGCAATACTATGAGCATCTGGAATTACTGCCGATGTTAATGTCTTTGGTATAAGTGCATCTATCTGGGAACTTAACAAAGTTCCAACTTTATGCAAACCACCACCTAACATCCCATCACCAACACCTTCTCCCCATATAAAAACATCCCCTAATTCATCACTGTGATCATCATGACTGGAACTTTGGCTTGATGAACTAGATGAGCCATCCCGAGTCGCTTCAACATTAGAGCTTTGAACAGCTGATTTATCTGTGGGCTCAACTGGTAATGAAGTGAAATAATTGGGAACTGATTCGTCTTCCGAGCTATTGTCTGATGTTTTATCCAAAGGACCCTGAACTCCTTGAGTACCTCCTTCATCCTGTAATTTTTTTAAATTAAAATTAGGAATATAATAATGGAAATAAGCAGCGATTGCTCGGTATTTGATCAGCACTTTGCAAAATCAAGGAGAGAGTGAGGACTATCAGGCAATACTGGCAATACAAGCTCGCTCCCTTCACTTTTGCACCTTTTGTTACGACAGAGTAGGGTTTTTAAAGCAAAGAACCAAACATCAGCTTCTTCCTTGCCTTTACATATCTGCCCAAAAAATTGATAATGACAACAATTTAAGACACAAACCAACAATTCTTTGGGTGATACATGTCTTCATAAGATTGAATGACTGGTAGGTTTAGAAAGTAAATTTCAAGCTTAAGGAAAAACATAGGAGAACTCACCAAATCTAAGGGCTTATGAAGAATGATTGGTAGGTTTAGAAATTTAAAATTTTAAGCTTAAGGAAAAACATTGGAGCACTCACCAAATCTAAGGACCTGTCTGAGAGTATAAGAGAGAATGATTGATAAACTTTTTCTGGCTGAGGATGGCGCTGAAATAATGCCTGAAAGACGAACACAATTTGTCTATTGAGAAAAGGGAAAATAGCATAAATACTAATATTTCATTCTTTAAAATAATTAATTATTTATGCAGTGACTCAGAAGGTGTCTCATCACATTGTATATAGTTGAACAAGATAGGTGAAGAAGAAGAAGATTATATCTTACACTGCGCTGTCCAGGAATGATCCTCAAGGCATTACTTAGTTTGATCTGTTTCTCTTTTTTGGCGGAGTACCATATCAATGCAGACTCATCCTGAAACAAAACCCCAAGAATCTCAGAGAAAAGGACTTATAAAACCATGGAACAATCTCAGATTGGTTTTACTTAATAATATTTACTTAAACAGCATCAATTTCCCAATTATAGACAAGGGAAGAGAGAGATTGAAGAATCGTCTTCTGTTAAAGTCAAATCTTTCAATTTCATTTTGTGGACTACCATTGAAACTTAGAGATGGGGAATGCATTATGAAACAATTATATCTTATAGCAAAGAGAAGGCAACTTACATTAGAGCCTGAAAGGACAGACCTTAGGCTTCCCTCTACGTCTATATTTTAGCAAATGTGATCCTTTCTTAAGCACTCCATAGGCCTATCGATGAACATGTAAGAAATTCAGTAACTGATCTATAAGAGTTCGTACAGGTTCATATTCCTACAAAGTGATGCTTCTTGACTGAAGTATTTTCGGAGCCTTGCAACATTATTGCACGAACAAAGCACAATGTTTCATCAGCTAATATCAAAATGTTGACCATCAACTACTTCACTATCCACATCCCAGAACTGTGGTGATTGTTTCAATTATGAAGACAATGATGTCAGATAAAAGAGCATTCAGAATACCACCAATAATTTACACAATGATCAACATTTGATTTTAAACTACAAAAACCTACAAATGGGACCCTAAACCTTCAGAGAAATGCATACATCACTAGCGCTTCAGAACCAATTCATGATACAACTGATTTCAGTTGCAACCGGATCAATTATCTGGTTCTTAATTCTTTTGAACTCCAGTATTGAATCTCTATTCGTTAAAAGAGTTCATAACATAAAACACGAAAGAATCTTCAATTGGATTTTCCAAATGAAGCCTCTATCATTTACAAATATATGTTCAAATCAATATATTTTATCAATAGAGAAGCTACAAACAGGAAAATGCTGGCAAATTGAACCTGCTCGATATCTATGTCAAGGAGACCAGCTTTGTGATGATCAACAGCCATTGAAGCGGAAATGTAAGCTCCCCCTGCCGAGTCATGTAACCAATGCCCATGTGATGATATGATATGAAGACACTCGAGCTCAATTTGTGAATCAGCACAACAAGTTCATTACCATCAATGAGACTCGAGATCCAAAGTGCAGCTCAAAAACTCAGCCACGGGGCTAAATTATCACAACAAAGCCCCAGATGATCAACATTCAGCTCTGGAACATCACAAACCACTCGCTAAATAAACCCTAGAAATTCATACGAACCCAAATCTTCAACAAGTCATCAACATAGGCAAATTCTGACGTGAAAGCGTCATTGTATGATCAAATTGCAGATAATACGCAGATGGAGATTGATATTACCTCCAATGCGCTCGATTTCGGCAATTTTGAACCATTTTCCACGAATCTTCGGTCTCTGCTATCACCAGAATCTGGAGAAAACAAATCAGGCAATGCGATTCGAAGAGAGAGTGAAATCTACGAATAATCGAGCGCGAATTTCAAGGTTCGCGCGCTTGATGTTAAGATCCTCCGTACGTATCCTAATTCTCTGGATTGACGACAGTTTACAGTCCGTTTTCTTCTCCGTCTATCTGAATAGAAACTTGTATATTAAATCGATCATCGATCCATTTTTTAAAATTTTATTTCGTCCGGAATAGAAGATTTTGGAATATTTGGCATTTTCTTGTTGGTTGAGTCAAAGTGGGACCCTCCCCGTCAGGTGCTTTTGTGTCTTGATTCTGGTGAGACCAAGTATATGTCTAAAGCCTACCCTTAAATGACAAAATTAACAAATATATAAATGATCAGTTGATCTTAATGAAGTATAAAATTATTATTGATCAGTGTAATATAATATGAGACTCTTTTTTTTTTGAAAACATAATATGAAACTTTTGAATTATTATGCACTGGTATTCTTTGAAAAAGTGTTAGAATAAAATAAAATATTGTTAGTAAAAGACATGTATCATCGATGATAAATAGGTTCAAATTGATTTAAGACATGTTTAACATTTGTAATCCTAAATGTCAATCATAAACAGGTTCAAATTGATTTAAGACATGTTTAACATTTGTAATCCTAAATGTCAATAATAACTCATCAATCGTATTTAGCAGATTGATGCTTAATATTTAACTCAAAAGTCAACTATAAGCCATCAATCAAAACTATAATCGATATGTTGTCTATAAGTCATCGATCAAAATATCATGGTCATATTTTTCTTATTGATTAGGTCGGTAAGTAAAGAGATTTTCACTTGTAAACGTAAATTTACTCGGTGCTTGATAAGTATTTTGGATTCCTTACCTATGAACTTAAGCATTCAGATTTTCAGATTTATATAATTTCATTCACATTCTCACTAAAAAAATAAAAGAACAACTAATTAACGGTCTTTTATTATAGTTGGGGACATAGGAAACAAGTACACTGATACTGTGTACTGCAGAACTCACGATAAATACATAATCAATAGATGTAATCATCATCGAAGATCATGTAATTGTTGCTCCTCCTGGCTCTTGCTTCTTTATCAGCCTACAAACCAGAGGAATAAAAAGTTACAGTAACATGCACACGTATACATATCATCAACAACACAGTCTATTACATTCTCTATATACCTTGGTTATGAGTCTTTGAAAAGCTTCAGTTCCGTTCTCTTCCATGTACCTCTCGGCAGCAGTTAAGACATCATCGGGCTTTGCGAAAATGTTATTGTTCCTCGGAATGTACCAGATCTGAGTGGCCTGCGGGTTTATATACACCGGCCTGATGAAGCGCCGGTACACATGCGCCGCTCCGTTGAACTGTGGCAGCACCAGCCAACAAGTCCCTATCAGCTTCGCGTAAGCCCAGATGGGGAAGCTGCATATATCAACAGATGGGTTCAGACTGATTCAAAACATATTGAACAAATCGGTGCATAAAGGTCAAATGGGAAAGTTGCTAATATCAGCAAATGGGTTCAAACTGATTTAAGATATACTTAACAAACCTGCGCGTAAGCCCAAAGGGAGAAGCTACAAATATCAACAAATGGATTCAGATTGATTCAAGACATATTTAATGTACTAGTATATAAACCCAAATGGGGAAGGTGTAGATATCAACAAATGAGTTCAGACTAATCCGATACATATATAACAAACCAGTATGTCAGCTCAAATGAGGAAGTTGTAGGTAACGGTTAATGGGTTGAAACTGATTCAAGACATATTTAACATACCTGTGCGCAAGCCCCTAATAGGGAAGTTGTAGATATCAAGAAATGTGTTCAAACTGATTCAAGACATATTTAACCGTACAGTTGTAAGACATTACCATTCCAGGACTCTGGCGAAGGTGAGCTCGAAGAGAGTGATGAGAGAGTAGAGAACCCAATAAGTGAGCCATTGTTGATCATCGGTGCGAGACTTGGTCTCAATGGCCTTGATTGAAGCGTACCTGTCCAAGAACACTCAAAAGTCAAAAACCCATCTCATTTTATGCTTGCAAGAACAAGAAACGGATAGGAAATAAAAAGATTATATGTACATAAACATCGTACTTACAGAGGATAGATCAGAGTGACCAGAGGTCTGCAGATTCATGAAAGAAACAACATGAACCGAGGTTAGAGAAGATAAACAAAACTACACACAACATTGTTAATGAAGTGAATAGAGAGACACGTACAAGGCAAGAACGTCGAAGTTGTTGGCTACAACTTGAAGGAAGTTGTGAGAACCTGAACCTCCCATCGCTCCTCTGGACTTGTAAGTTTCGCAGAGACAAGGCTCCGATGAAGATGGAAGTTACTAATGATGTTTTTTTTTTAAATAGTGGAAAAGGAGAAGAAAAGGTCGAGAAAGATGAGAATGAAAAGTAGTGTGGATGTTTGACTTTTTGGAAGAACTGGTTCGTAATTTTCTCCGATAATCAATCAGCCAGAGGATCTTATGCTGCACAAATAAAGAGGCACCGATTTTTTTGGGAAACGATCAAAATTGAGGTATAAATCAATAAAATCGTGTTTAAATATGATACAATAGTTTCCGATTATATCTGATAGTATAAAAAATTATGATAGACATCCATATGTATTAACACACATATATGATATCATAATTTTGACAAAAAACAGTACTTAATATACACATTCACGATAGTGTTCAGCAATGTTCAAACAAAAGAATATAAAATAGTTTGTGGATGAAAAAGTTAAAAGCCTAAAAATCTAAAAATAAGTATATTATTGATAATTCGTCAGATATAAACACACTTTTCAAATCATCTAAGAATTCAGTCATTCAAATACGTTACCTGTTACACTAACTTTCGAACGTATCTTTTCAATTAGCTCCTCTCAACAGTTATGAACATAGAACGACGTCGTTTTGTTCTTGGGAAATAATGCGAATGCGAAGGGCAGAAATGGAAAATAAAATGAAAGAAGACCGAGAGACACGATATAAAAATAATAAATAATTAACGAAAAAAATACCGAAGGTTGAAGCTAACCTCCGCCTATCGCAGTGCTTCTGCTTTTGCCTTCGTTTCTTCATCGCCGCCGTGGTATTCGGACGTTTCTTCTCATCTGCAAACACACCTTACCTTCCTCTTCTCTCTGAAATCGCCCTTCGCTGAAGTCCAACACCATTCAATTCCAGTTTCACATGTCGTTTCGGTAACCAACCCTAGCCTCCCCACCCAAACCTCTCTCTGTTCCCCGCCAATCCAGTCCGCGCCCTATTTATCGCTAACTACTTCGTTTCAGCTCATCGATTCACACTCTAGATCTTTTCTGAATTTTTCATTGATTAGTATTAAGATTCAAGGTTCAAATCGAACCTCTGGTTTGTGAGTTGTGGATTCCTGTTCTCGTCGGAGATCGATCTGTGTGGATTCCGAGGGTTTGGTCCATTTTCTGTTGATTGTTGAGAGATGAGTAATCAGAAGAGGAGGAATTTTCAGATTGAGGCTTTCAAGCACAGGGTGGTCGTCGATCCGAAATACGCCGAGAAGACCTGGAAGATTCTGGAGCATGCTATTCATGAGATTTACAATCACAATGCTAGCGGCCTCAGTTTCGAGGAGCTGTATAGGTTTTCAATTCCTCCTCTAGCTCAGTTTCAGTTCATATCTAACCTTGTTTTTTTGCATGATTGCCTAGGATTAGCTCTGAAATGAAGCTGTTAAGATTTTTAGTTTTGATTTTTGTATGTTGATTGCAGTTTGATTGTGATTTTTGCTTGTGAAGTTCATTTTTGAAGTTATATTTGTCAGGAATCATCATTTGTGCTCCAAATTATTGTTAAGATTGTTTGTTTAACTTTTTTTTTTTTTTTTATATATGTTTAACTTGTTAATTATGAAGTATTTGGAATTGGAACATGTTTAGCTCTTGATGTTCTAAGCACCTGAGCTTCTTCTTGATTACTGGACTGTTTGTGATATCGGTGTTTGGAACTTGATCTCTAAGATAGATGACCCCACCACAGCAGCTATTACAATTCTTCTGGGGCGGTGAAATCCATATAGTAGCTCTATTGAACTATGGAGTCCTATTTTAAGTAATGTGATGAATTAGCTAACTACCTCTCAGAAGGTCTCAGTGTTTGACAAGCACAAATTGGTACAAAACAAAATATGATCATACTTGCCCATGAATTTTCTTCATCAAAGTTGTCTGACGGTGTCAATAGTCGTAACCTATTGTGTAATTAGGGAGTGTTGTTTCGAACAAAATGTGCCTCTTACTCTTGTTATCTTGTTGACTTTGTCCATGATGGGGTTATGTGCTCTGCCTAGTAGTTTCTATTCCTTACTAGTTAGTATTGACACAATGCAGAAGTGCCTATAATATGGTGCTGCACAAATTTGGAGAGAAGCTCTACTCGGGTCTGGTAACTACTATGACTTCGCATCTCAAAGAAATATCAAAATCTATTGATGCTGCTCAGGGAGGTTTGTTTCTTGAAGAGCTTAATAGGAAATGGAATGACCATAACAAGGCATTACAAATGATTCGTGACATTTTGATGTACATGGACAGAACGTTCATCCCGAGTACCCACAAAACTCCTGTCCATGAGCTTGGGTTGAACCTGTGGAGGGATAACATTATCCACTCAAACAAAATCCAGGCAAGGCTGCTAAGTACTCTTCTTGAACTAGTGCATAGAGAAAGGACTGGCGAAGTTATCAACCGGGGGCTGATGAGAAATATTATCAAGATGCTTATGGATTTAGGTTCTTCTGTTTACCAAGAAAATTTTGAGAAACCATTTCTCGAGGTTTCAGCTGAGTTCTACAAAGGTGAGTCTCAGAAGTTCATTGAGTGCTGTGACTGTGGGGACTACTTGAAGAAAGCTGAGAGACGTCTTAATGAAGAAATGGAGAGAGTAACTCACTACTTGGATGCCAAGAGCGAGTCCAAGATAACTAATGTGGTGGAGAGGGAGATGATTGCAAACCACATGCCAAGATTGGTTCACATGGATAATTCAGGCTTGGTTAATATGCTTCTTGATGATAAGTATGAAGATTTGGGAAGAATGTATAACTTGTTCCGGAGGGTTTCAAATGGTCTCTCGACAGTCCGAGAAGTTATGACTTCTCACCTCAGGGAAACTGGCAAACAGTTGGTTACTGATCCAGAAAGATTGAAGGATCCAGTGGAGTTCGTCCAACGGCTGTTGGATGAAAAAGACAAGTATGATAGCATAATAAACTTGGCATTTAACAATGATAAGACGTTCCAGAATGCTTTGAATTCATCTTTTGAATACTTCATTAATTTGAATCCTCGATCTCCTGAGTTCATCTCCTTGTTTGTGGATGACAAGCTTCGCAAGGGTCTTAAGGGAGTCAGTGAGGAGGATGTGGAGATTATCCTGGACAAAGTGATGATGTTGTTCCGCTATTTGCAGGAGAAAGATGTTTTTGAAAAGTACTATAAACAGCATTTAGCAAAGCGGCTTTTGTCTGGAAAAACTGTTTCTGATGATGCAGAGAGAAGTTTGATAGTTAAGCTCAAGACTGAATGTGGGTACCAGTTTACTTCAAAGTTGGAAGGCATGTTTACAGACATGAAAACTTCTCAGGATACAATGCAAGGGTTTTATGCCAACCATGGTTCTGAGATTGGGGATGGGCCTACACTAGCTGTCCAAGTTTTGACTACCGGATCCTGGCCCACTCAGCCTAGTGCTTCTTGCAATCTGCCTTCTGAGGTGTCAGCACTGTGTGAAAAGTTCCGTGCATATTACCTTGGGACTCATACAGGTACGAGATTGTCTTGGCAAACTAATATGGGGGTAGCTGATATAAAGGCAACCTTTGGGAAGGGCCAGAAGCATGAGTTGAATGTCTCCACTTATCAAATGTGTGTTCTCGTGCTCTTCAACAACTCTGAGAAGCTTAGCTACAAGGAAATTGAGCAGGCAACTGAGATTCCCGCATCGGACTTGAAGAGGTGTCTGCAATCCATGGCCTGTGTAAAGGGCAAGAATGTTCTTCGGAAAGAACCTATGAGTAAAGACATTGGTGAGGAAGATGCATTTTTTGTGAATGATAAGTTCACAAGCAAATTCTATAAGGTGAAGATAGGAACTGTAGTAGCACAAAAAGAATCTGAACCTGAAAAGCAGGAGACCCGGCAGAGAGTAGAAGAAGACCGAAAGCCCCAGATTGAGGCAGCTGTAGTGAGAATCATGAAATCTAGGAGGGTACTGGATCATAACAATATAATTGCAGAAGTTACAAAGCAGTTGCAGCCAAGATTCCTCGCCAACCCCACTGAGATAAAGAAACGTATTGAGTCCCTTATTGAGCGTGATTTCTTAGAGAGGGATGCTGTTGATAGAAAATTGTACCGATACCTTGCTTGAAGAGATGCCTTCAGCAGATTACTCTTTTCTTGCCAGAGTATTAGCACTGACAATTTGGTATCTGTACCTTTATCTGGTAAGTGGAAAGTTTTTATTTACATTATTTAAGGTTTCATGAGTTTTAATTGGATGCTCTACATGTGTTCTGAATGAACTGAAACTATGCATACATAAATATGTTAACATGAGACTTACCAGCACAAATAGGAGTAATTTACATTTATGTGAATGTCGGAGATAAGATATTGGAGGAAACTAAACAAAGGCAAATTTACACTATGCCTATTCGTTTAGTTTCCACCAATTCTCATCTCCAAACTTTCCCAATATTGCCAATCACTTCAATACTTACAAGTGGAGATCGGAGATGAGATATGGGAGGAAACTAAATGGAAGCAAAGACCAGCGAAGGATCCATTTAGTTCCATCCCATTCTCAGCTACGAACTTCCCTAATCCGATGGAAATAACCATTTTACACAAGTGAAGGTCTGGGAGGTGAGATAGGGGAGGAAACTAAATGGAGAAGAAGAACCCATTTAGTTTCCTCCCATCCTCACTTACCACTTTACACACACCCTATTAACTGTGCTTGCTCATCCCCTAAAGGCCACCAGGTATTTATAGACTACCAAAGACCTGGTCAACACTGAAAAGGCATGAACTTCAACCAATTTGACTACACAAGATCTCCATGGACATAGAATAGAATCAAATCCCAACAGAAAGCAATCTGTGCTCTGATACAATTAGTACAGCTGAACAGGAACATACATAGCCTGATTTACTGGAAAGGATCAAACCAGATATGCTCTTAACCTGTCCTTGTCATCTATATGCACACATAAGATTCCTCACAATTCAAAACCCAATCTTTGGCACTATACAACATAACCTGTAACACTCACAATTTTCTCAGAAACTAACTTAGCCATTAGCAATAACCAAAAACCTCAACCCTCTTCACATGGTGCTCTTCACATGGAATTTATACAATTCAGGTGAATAAAGTTGCTTTTGATATTATTGTTACGGATTAGTTGGCTCTGGAGGATGCCTTGCAGTCCCTTGCAACATATTCAAAACTTGAAGAATGATGTTATTTGTACAAAGTTACGATGTTTTTAGTTTTTATTTCTGGGTAAGGAAGTAAAAATCGTAATTTTGCAAGGATGCTATGAAAGATTTTATGGGTTAATGACATGTAAATTCTCTGAGAGTGTCTCATTAAGCTTCTTCTTCACTACGATGTGCACAGTTAACTTATTATTAATGCGGAAAAAGGCAAGTCTTTGGTGTTTGGTTAGATAGAACTTCAATTTTGTTAGCTTTTATGTTGTTCTAACATGGACAAGGTGTGTATTTACATTGATTATGTTGGTTTTTGATGTTTCAGGAGCTTTCAGAGCCTGCAGAAGAAGCTCTTTTTTATCTGTACAAATTGCAGCTCTCTTTAGCAAAAATGGAATTGACTAGAATAATCACACACATTTTGTATAAACCCGAGTCTAGCATTACCAAATTGCTGGTCATGCTCCTTGTTAATCGCACACAATCAGATTTTGGTATTGCTTTCAGTAACATTTATGTCTACGCTTCACATCTACTAAGCACCAAAAATTTCCTTAGACATTTTAGTCACGAGACCTGATTGATTTATGTAACTCGATTTAAGATTTTAATCCCTGTTATGATTCACATGTGAAAATTTAATTTGATACGTGAAAGAGTGTTGAAATAAAAATCTCAAAATAACAATTATCTTTCCATTATATAGTTGATTGGATATTATTTTGGGCGCCAAATGTTTCAAAAACGGAAAATAAACAAAGCAGAGTACCACGCTTTCCCGCCAACTGTAACATTTATCTTCTCCTATACCACACGCGCTTCTCATTGTCTTTCTCCTTCGAACCCAAAACGGTCTTTTTCTCTTCACTCTCCTCCCTCGCGCCGTCACTGCTCGGGACCGGCCGAGAAATGGATCTCTCCGACATTGCAAAGAAGCTAGCTCTTTCAGAATCGAAGCAACTGATCAGAAAAGCTGCCGAGCTTCGCCGCCTCTGCGACGTCCAGTTCGATTCTTCCATCATCGGAGTTGTAAGTGCTCTCTCTTCACTTGATTCTATTTTTGACTCGGTAAATGGGAATCTAGATCATCGCTACTGAACCATATTGATTAGGGTTTGGTTGTCGATTTGTAGGGTGAGGTCTGCAAGGCTGTGATCTGCCTCGAAATTGCCGCCACCAGGTGCCGATTTGATCTTTGAAATGTTCAATTTGGGTTTGATTGATTTTTTTTTTTGGATTGGTTTGTAGGGCGAATGTGTTGTTTGATCGACAGCTCGCGGTTCGATTGAGTGGGATGTCGGAGAAGGCATACAATCGATCCTTCAATTCCCTCCAGAACAGTCTCGGGTTCAAGTGCGTTTCTTGTTTTCGATTTTGAGTCTTCAGGTTCTCAGTTTTCGAGTCAATTTTTCATGGGATCGGAATTGAATTTGTTAGTGTTTTATTTTTATTTTTATGTAGGATGAAGCTGGATATCAGAGAATTGGGGATTCAATTTGGATGCATCAGGCTCATCCCCTTTGTGCAGAAGGGTTTATCATTGTAAGATCCATTACCTTTCTGCGCTGTCTTTTCTGGTCTCTTTCAGTTTTCAGATGCTGAAGATGAACTAATGCTGCTATGTGTTTGATAAAATGCCTGAATCAGGAATTTGGAAAGAGTTTTTAATTCTGAGATATAGGTTTGCTT
This sequence comes from Erodium texanum, assembly GCA_036897725.1. Lineage (NCBI taxonomy): Eukaryota > Viridiplantae > Streptophyta > Magnoliopsida > Geraniales > Geraniaceae > Erodium > Erodium texanum. The sequence goes on from JAYMSW010000040.1 coordinate 13,686, forward strand.
TGATGACTACTGTCCCAAATCATGTTTCCAACTGAGTTTTAATGACTCTAATCTATACAATTTAAATGTTCTGTAGTGTCATCTGAAACTTGTTTGTTGAAAGCAATGCTAGTAGTGCTTCTTTTCATATATGTAGGAGCTTTTGGTTTTAAGTGTTGTTAACTTATACCTGGTGATTAACAGGTACAAGGACCGGTTTCTTGCATCATTGCCTCCTACTCGGCGAACTAGTGCTGACTTAACTCGGCCTGTTTTTACAGCTGTAGCATTCTTCTTATGTGCCAAGAGGCACAGGGTAAGACTGAGATACCACCATCTTCAACAAGTAACAGTTGGGAACTATATATCTTCAAGTATAACTGATTTCTTATTGTATTTCCCTTTGACAGCTCAAGGCGGACAAGACTAAGTTGATTGAGCTTTGTGGCACTTCTGAATCTGAGTTCTCTAGTGTAAGAAACTCACATTCTTATTCTGCCTCATCTTTATTATAACCGCTTGTAGTTCCTTATTTGTCTTTGTTCTTTATGCTCTTAAGTGCTAAATTTGAACTAAATTTCCAGGTATCTAACTCCATGAAGGACCTTTGTCATGATGTTTTTGGCATCTCAAAGGAGAAAAAAGATCCAAGGGATGTAAAAGGGAACCGAGGTAGCAATTTTTATTTTTAGCTAATCTGCCCTGCTGCTTATCAAATATGGTTGTTTCATAGGTACTTTCTCTTGGATAGTTTTGTTTAGTTAATTGTACTATACAGCATATACTTGGCTCACATTAAGATAAATGTATGTCTTCAATCTGACCTTTTCCAATTGGATGTAGAACTGCTGGATGCATTCCCTGAGAATAGAAGAGTAGAGGATGGTAATCTGTCTGACGATGAATTAGAGGTAATCTCAAGTACCATAGCTATTTGTTAAATTATTAGACTGGAATAATTTGTTTGACCAGAGGTAACATGTCAACCAAGTTATTGTACTTAACATTACTCTCAAATAGGTCATGGTCTAGCAGATCCTTAAGTTCCCTCCAATCTTATTCCTATTTGTTTGCCATGAGCTTACAATTAAAGACAGGGGCTAAGTGGCCACATGTTTGTCCCACGTCACGTCTAGCTTCTTGTTTGACACGAATGCTTGACTTATATGGGTGTGTTATCTGAAGTTCCTTCAATGAACATTGAGATGATGAGTCAACCATTTATAGGCTTAGCAATGGTTATGAAAACAAAGAAGCCACACATGGACTGGTGTTCTCTGTGGCATTTGTGCTAAACTTCATATATTGTGAGCCATCTTCCAGCACTACTAGAGTCTTTTGTGACTATTAATTAAGATATTCAGTCAGAGATGCTAACCTCATTGGTTCTGCTTCTTCCACACCAGTTCTCATGAGTGGAAAACAAACTTAGCAATAAAAAGATTATTTCATTGTTCAACAACCAGTGCAAGGAGTGATGATGGAAGTTGATGAATCTGATGTAGAAAACATCCTTTGGTAATAGGCTAGCACATTCTTGAAAAGAACCTCATTTTTGTATTATGTTGCTAATTGTATGAGACAACAACTGGAGGCAGTAGGGCATTCACCTGCAAATATCTTGATTTATGTTTGAAACTTTCATAATCATCATGCTTGAATATACTCTCTTATCATCCTTTGTGTGCCATGTCTGCAGCTATCATGTCACAAAAAGCGCAAGCGAATGGAGAAACATGATTATGAAGACTGGAAATCCACTGTCATTGCATCCAACAAAGATAGTGAGACAAAAGGTTGTTATGCCATTTCTTTTACAGCTCCTTTCACCATGCACCAATACACATGAATGTAGGCCGCTTACTGATCATATATCATTTTCATGTCTTCCTTATCAGTAGCTCCTTGCAAGCTAACCAAGCAAACTAGCCTGGACTTCTTAAAGAAACTCCCTGAAACCCAGAAGTTGGAGGCTTAGCAGCTGTTGGAGACATCACACATGCCTCCTTTTGTCTATACTCAATACCAACCTTCAGAGTTGTTTTGGTTTTGCTGAAACTTCTCCACATTGGTTGAACCTGGTCTCACAACATTTTGGTGTACACTGCTAGCTAAAAGGATTTAAAAGTCTTGTCCATCTTGGTAAGTTCATGTATTTTTATTGGTGTCTTTTGCAGTTTCATTTGTTGCATTGCATATGGAATTGCTTTGCATACAAAAAATGTTACTCTTCTGCAATGGCCTGTCTCTGTAAATAACTATAATAATTGCAATTATATAATTGTCCATATTATTCCAATTCTTTAATTTGCTTCCCATTTTTTTACATTTCTCCAGAATTTCATTATTAGGGTTTGTCCTTTTTGGTTGTATGATCAATTGATGTAATAATCTCAACACATCTTTTTTTTCACAATAAAGACTTTAATTTAATTTTGGTATTATATTCACGATATTATGATTTTTTATATAGATAATATATATTATTTAAATCACGATCGGTCAAAATATCATATTTATTTTAAAGAATGCTTTTAATATCATAGAAAAGTCACGGAATATTTATCAAAAAAAGAAAAAGAAAAGTCACGGAATATTTATCAAAAAAAGAAAAAGAAAAGTCACGGAATATAATGACAGTTTGTGGTACCTGCTATCGACACGTATGCCTAACAAAAAGCTATGCCGACATTCACGCGCTTGCGTGAGACATGCGCTCTGCTAAACCGGCGTTGTCACTTGTCAGGGAGGTAAGACATCCAAAAACCGGTCAAACCCGACGGATTTGACCGACAACGGAGAAACTAGAGTCAATGACATTAAGAGAAATAATTCCGGTGCACAACACCCTACAAACTTGTCAATACTCCACCCAATCACGGCCTGACACTTGCCCATGTTATCCCTCCAAGCCACTGTCACGAGCTCCGTGTAGGTTTGACGAACTCAACTGTTGGTCCGTAGACTAGAATCAAAACAGCAACGTTAATTTTGATTTTTCAACGAATTCCAAATCATCTTCTTCTTTGGTTTCAACGACCCTTTCTCAGAATCTTCCCTTCTCTGCAAACCTTAAGACTATCAATTATATATCTGGTTTTGGTTTCGAATCCATTTCGATTTCGATTTTGTTTCGATCCCCAATTCTCAACCTCTGTGTCGACCCTGTCAGTAATATATACACACAAATACAGCAATAAAGAGGAACACTGAGAGAGAGGTACAGTAGTGGTGTAATTGTATTTACTCGAAAGAGAAAGCGTGTTCTTTTTTGAAGTTTAGGGTTTCTTTTTATAGAAACGAATTGGGTATAGATCATTGGTTTAAATAATTGATTTTGGGATATGGGTTTCACTGTTTCTGATGATATGTTGAGTACTTTTGTCCCAATCGTGATTTACTGGGTATATTCTGGGCTCTATGTCCTCTTAGGATCGTTTGAGAAATATAGGTTACATTCGAAGAACGACGAGGATGTTAAAAATTTGGTCTCCAAAAGCACTGTCGTTGAAGGTGTTCTTCTCCAGCAAGCTCTTCAGGCCGTCGTTGCAGTCCTCTTGTTCACTGTATGTTTCACCAAAATTCATGCTTTTCTGATTTTTTATGCCTTTCTAATTTTAATCAGTGGTATATAATTGAGATGGTGAATATTTGTTTTCGTGTAAATTCTTAGTTTGTGGGTAATTTATGATTCTGGGTCTTGGTTTTGTTGATTTGTTGCATGTGGTGATTTAATTTCTGTTGGATCTCAGTCATCCCACCTGTGATTTGGTTTAAACAAATCCAAGAGTTGCCCATAGAATTGAAATACATATAAATAATCTGGAGCTCTTATGTTTTTATTATGAATTAATCCACCTAGGCTAAGTATTTTAATTAACACTTGTTTACTGTACATTAGAAATATATAACTTTTACTTCGACTTTAGGATTTCTCCCTTGGTTTCTTTATAGTGTTGCTCGATATGAAGACCTATGTTTATGTCACTTTTCTGCAATTCAAACATAGGTGCCATCTGATTAGTGTATGTATATGAATTTATGTTTCAATTTTCAAGAGGGACTTTCAGGTGTTGATTAAATTTTGTGTGTTTGAAGGCTCTCTGACTACCTTGATATGTTCCATGAATTGGGGACTTTCAATACCTATTATGATGTATAGCTTGTGAGATCTGAGAATCAATTTGAGGAGGATGTATAAGAATTTATGTTTATGTTATTCAGGTAACTGGAAACAGCGGCACAGATGGTGCAAATCAAGAAGCTTCTTTAACCATCATAGCTCAACAGTTCATAACTGCAATGCTAGTAATGGATACATGGCAATACTTCATGCACAGATACATGCACCACAACAAGTTCTTGTACAAACACATCCACTCCAAACATCACCGCCTAGTTGTGCCCTACTCCTTTGGAGCTCTCTACAATCACCCCGTGGAGGGCCTCCTTCTTGACACCATTGGCGGGGCCCTATCTTTCCTCATATCTGGCATGTCTCCTCGAGTCTCCATCTTCTTCTTCTCCTTCGCCACCATCAAGACTGTCGATGATCACTGTGGGCTATGGCTTCCGGGGAACCTCTTCCATGTCTTCTTCAGAAACAACTCTGCTTACCATGATATCCACCATCAGTTGTATGGCAACAAGTACAACTTTTCACAGCCGTTCTTTGTGATGTGGGACAGAATTCTCGGGACTTATATGCCTTATTCACTCGAGAAGAGAGAAGATGGAGGCTTTGAAGCTCGACCTTCTAAGAACCAGAAAGATGAATGATCCTGAGACTGTACAAGTACAAGGACGAGTATTTTTCCACTGCACAACGAGCCTCAGTTGCATGATCTGTATATACACACATATTATTGTGTTTCTGTACTTCTATTTGCTTATGTTGATACAAGTACTTGAAACCATGTCAACATTGAATTTGAGAGCTTATGTTGCCTCAGTTGTAAGAGTTCCTACATATACATCATCTCAATTTGAGGAATAAATCTTTGCCTTTTCAATACAAACATTACTGGTTCAATCATGTCTGTTCTGCTATGGGTTGTTCCATGCTTAATGCAAGAAGCCTCTCTTACTACACACAACCCTTGATACCTATTGACTATGCTCTATAGCTTGTTTGGCCAATTTAGTTTCTTTCCTTCTTACCCACAAATATTTAGACACTGCCCTTTCCATTTCCTTAGTTAACGGCAACTTGGCTCCATGTAGGGTACATTCTGTGACACGAGAACCAAACTTGAGTGCCTTAAATGGTCATTTCCTCCAACGTGGTCCTTTGCTGTGGATTGATACCTAACTTGAGAATCGCATTAATCTTATTGGTGCCTGCATTTATGTCTCCTCTTCATGACCCTAATTATTCATTTGCCTTAGCTGTCTTTGGAACGAGAATGTCTCTGGGAAGTTCCTCAGACAACTAGAGCCATTCGAGGAGCTATCAGTGATGGCTATGTCACAAGATGCTGCAAGAAAATGCAGAAGGAACTGTATATACTTGCTGTCCAAGTAGTCTTGATTTGCTGCAAGATTAAGATGTTTTGATTACATGTTTCAAACATTTGATAACTTGTCCCTTTTGTGTCTGGTTGTTATCTTAACATAATGATATGGGCCATTTTTGTTAACTTAGTGCTAGAGAATTGATGTGAGGTTACATTATTAGCTGATCACAAACCAACTTTGTATTTAGACTGATAACCCAAATTAGGAAAAACCCACATGAGGATCAAAAGTACGAAACTAGATTGATATGATGATCCTAAGGTTATGGATCCACAAAGTGGCATCTATTACTGAATGTACAAAAGATGTGAAGCTCGAGGTGAGCGAGATCGATTGAGCTTGTGCTTGGCCAAACCATGTTGCTTCTTAGAATCAAAACCTGACATCTTGTTCGCGGCTTGAAACCTTGTAACTGGTGTCATGGGAATAGAAACATGGCTGGTTCTCGAAACCTTGTCAGTTCCTATGTATGCATCCTCTGCAACTCTCACAGATTTGTTACTCTTGCAGCTCAGCAGAATGTTGGGGCGCCGCCTCTGCACAATCTGCTTGCTTGATTTTTTTTTAGGCCTTTGCTCTTCAGAGTCCGATAGGACTGAGAGATCTACAGCACTTGCAGTCACAACACTCCATTCTATGCTGACCTCACTTGGTGCATAGCAAGTTGTGGGAGTAACACAGCCCGAGGGAGCATCTGATCCTTGCGCTGCAAGAAAAGGGTTTGGTTTGCTTTTGAGGCTCTCGATTTCGAACAAATCTGAACTCGCATCGCTTCCTGATTCATTCTTGTATGCTCCACTTTCTGCAAACTCTGTTTCTTCTTGTATAATTCTTGGATTGGCCTCCATAGCCAGCTTCTCTAGCCTTGTTTCTATGTTGAGTGACTTGTTTCTCTTGTGTGCCACTGGAGATCCAAAGACTTCTAGTGAGTTTCGCGCCTTTTGATCATCATCATCCACCAAAGACCTCTCTTTGGTCCATGGAACTTGAGTGACAGTTTTGATTGGATGATCTTTGGGTATTGGGTTTCCCAGACCAGACCTAGTACTTGTCCTGAAACTGATCTCACCAGGCTGTTCTTCAACTACATCAACCGAGTTCTTGTCTGAGCAGACACATCTGCAATTGAGGCTTGCAAGAAAGCTCTTTGCTCGTGCCCTTTTCGCCTTCTTGACTCTCTGCAACAAGGCGCTTTGGCTGTTCCAGCTTGACTCAGAGCGAGTACTTGGAGCTTTATGATGATTGATACATATTGGCTTCATGGGTTGGATCGTATTCGTATCAGTTGCTTCTTTTTTGTTGGCAGCTTTTGGACACTTCTCGCCCGTTCCTCTGTTGAAGTACTTTTCAGCTCTGAACACGCAGATCTCTTCATCTTCTTCCTTCATGTTTGGACTCGTATCAGCAAGTTTACACACAGAAGAAGAAAATGAAAAGGAGCTTTCTTGAGATTTCTGATAGAACAAAGAAGAATATATATAGAAGTAAAGATGGGTAGAGGGCTCTTAGGCAGCTTGTGGACGCCATGGAGAGCTCGCGAACTTGCAAAAATATTGGAGCCGTCAATGTCGAATTAGTTGTTGAAATTAACACTTGAACGAATGAGACAATCTATGGAAAAATCTTGTTCAATAGTCACTGGTGAGATTGGTGGTGCTCTTTTGATCTGTCAAAAACAAACAATCGCTGGTCACGTAGCAAGCTTGAAGTCCCACATCGGTAGTTTGCAACCTATCTTCAGGCTTATAAACGTATTGATCACTCTACGCATCGCCGAGTTCAGTAACGTGAGCCTGTAACCGAGTGGGGCTATAAGTGGTTAAATGGTTGGTTGTGATTCTTGGGTTGGGCATTCAACAGGGTAATTCTCTGACGCGTCCGATCCAAGTTAGAAGCTGGGCTGCGAGTCTCGAGCGAAGGCTGGAGGCCCCCAGTCCCTAGAGAGGAGGGTACTGCGTCAGGCTGGCTTTACAGAGCAGCGAGCACCTCTCGCTTCTCTCGGTGGATGGATAGCGGGTCGGTCCCGTTGGGCCCAATCAAAACCCGCAGAATCCTCCTCTACCAAACAACCACTTTTGGTTCTTCTTGTTTATTTTTTAAATGCGATTTCTTGTGACCTTCAATTTTCTATGATGAATGGTACTATATAAATGCGATCTCCTGTGACCTTCAATTTTCTATGATGAATACTAATATAGTACCATGTATATGTTTTATGACATTCAGGAAATATTACCATCATCTAAATATAACAATAAAGTAAATTATTATTTACATACTGAGTGAAACATAAGTATCATGGTTAATGAAGTTCACTGTCCTTTTATCACGGTTCTTTTGACTATTAGTTACTGATACATGGTAAGAACAATAATATAATTATTCGCACATATTTATTTACCTTGAGTTATTTCATATATTGTGTTTTTATATACCGTTTGGTTCAGTAGTTAAATAATACATTAACTATGTCTCGTCATTTATTAATTATTATAATTGTTGGGAGTGATTTAAGTTGAAATAATCTCCATATATTTTTGTAAATTTTTGGGTTGAAGTTGGACATGTAATATGTTTGTAATTGTTTCTCTATATATATGTTGTTAATTTATGTGCGGAACCTTTTGTATTGTTTGTTTCATTTGTGTTTTTTTTTTTGCTTTCTAGTTTTTACATGCTCTTTGTTCACATGTATATGTCATTCATTTCCACATAAGACCTTTGTGTTGTCAAGCTACAAGTGAAAAATAAGTAACAATGTGTCCCAATAGTAATTAAATGTTGGCGTGAAAAGAGGCATAGAAGCTTGAGTTTGAAGAGAGTTGGGGTTTTTTAACCATAGATTAGTATTGTTAAAACTTTGGTTACACGCTTGGGTTGGACAGACTCAACTCTCAAGAGATGCTAGAGACAAAGTTAGATAGAAACCGAGGGCCTTGGTTTCACTGAATTTGGAGTCCCTAGTTAGCCTTTGACTCTCTCCATGTATGACCCTTCCTCCACCATTTAATACATGTTTTGTTTACACAAAGTCAAGTACTCCAATATTGGACTAAATTATTTACCATCTTTTTATTAATCAATTTCTTCTAGGGTTTTGAGGAAATTTTCAAACTCTAATATGGCCTCCCATTTCATGTATCACTAACCTCAATGCAATTTACTAAAAGCAAGAAATGAGGAATCCTATACACATATATAATGGGGTTCTAGTATTTCCAAATAAATACACCATATGGTAAGACATGTCACTTAAACAATCAAAACGTTATCATTGTAAACTTTTGTATCAATTTACCCTAGTGTCAGTTAAAAATGACCGAAAAAAATCTCTTTTTTTTTTTTTTCACAAACACCCCTTGAATAAAAAAATGATATATATATTTTAAAATAATGTCATGCCTTTTACCTTTTAAATATTCACTTTTGTTTTGTTTCTTCTAATTTTTGGTTCAATTTCAAATTTGTTATTTTCGACAGTTAACATAAATTTTAGCTCCAAGATAGATGATGATACCAAGTTTTACGTGGTGACAACATAATACAAGTTATAAAATAAGAGTGATGACATTTAATTTCTCCTATGGTTTTTATCTTTCATTTTTATCATACGTCATCTCATTCATGTTTCAATTGTTTTCTATGCGTTTATATGGTTGGATGCTTGTATCTTATTTTGTAATCTCATCCTCCTTTCAAATATTTTTTTTTCTAATAAAAAAAATTAAAATATGAGTTGAAAATCAAATTTAAATTTTACAAATAAAACTATTTGATTCTAATCAAGTGCATTTAACTGTCGTGGATATTAAACTGTTAATATTAACCATCTCTTTCAATTTTAACAAATGGGGTTTAAATCAAATTGTTAACAAGTGTAATAAATCGAGGCTGAATTAATGAATCCACTCCAACAAGAGCAAGTGGTCCTTTTGAGACTTTTCTCAGACGCAAATTAAAATATATTGTAATCTTGAAGCTGACAATTCCAGTAGAATAGAAGCTGTGGGGGAATGGAATAGAAACTAAATATCATTATAATAAAAAAATTCAACACTTATTGCCCCTCTCTGTCTCGGAAGTTGAGGCTGTCTGTGTTCTTTCCTAGGCCTTGGAAGCTTGCCTTGTCTGGATTTCAAACGTTGATCTTCTGTTCCTGAGATTAGCGTGTGATTAATTGGTCATTAAGACCCTAATTCCACATCCCAATAAACTCCTGATTTGTCTGTTTCTTGAGATTCCTCAGTTTGGATTCAACAAACCCAAATGGGCCTGACCTCATTTAATATTAGAGTCCGGTCCACCACTCAAAATTCAATCTTGACTTGTGAGGTGTTTCTTGATTCTTTATCTTTTAATGTCACTGTCATTAATTAGTCACTACCATATATATAAGTAGTCTTGTAATGGTTCTACTTCATGAAGTTTGTTAAGTGACCTTGATCACTTCTCTCCAATACCACTCTCAGCTCATCACCTATCTCTCTGGTTCTAGGGTTCAACTTAAGCTGGTTCTTGATCACTTGTTTAGTGATGGACGATCAGAGAGGTGAGAAAATGGAGGAGATCATGCTTCCTGGGTTTAGGTTTCATCCCACTGACGAGGAGCTTGTAGGGTTCTACCTGAAGAGGAAGATCCAGGAGAGACCTTTCACCATTGAGCTCATCAAGCAACTCGATATTTACAAATACGACCCTTGGGATCTTCCAAGTAAGATTCGATATAATAAGTGTCAGGTCACTTGTTCTGGTTTTGTATGTGTAGAACTCATCTTTTTGTTGCATGCATGAACAGAGTTGGCGACGACAACTGGAGAGAAAGAGTGGTACTTCTACTGTCCTAGAGACCGGAAGTACCGGAACAGTACGCGGCCGAACCGGGTGACCGGAGCCGGGTTCTGGAAGGCCACCGGAACCGACCGGCCCATTTACTCGGAGGGTGGTTCCAAGTGCATTGGGTTGAAGAAATCACTTGTTTTTTACAAGGGAAGAGCCGCGAAAGGAGCTAAAACTGACTGGATGATGCATGAGTTTCGCTTGCCGGCCCTCTCCGACCCCAAGCGGTTCTTGGACAAACCCATTCCGGCCAATGTAAGCTTCCTTAAATTTGTCACATAATATAAGAAAGATAACAACAAAAGTAGCGTCACGAGTCTTATAAAGTTGTCTGATTGACCATTGTAGTTGACTTGATGGTTACTGATCTCTCATTTCTTTTAAATCAAATATTCGAATTCTAGTGGATATAGAGTGAGGGATAGATTAAGATTAACTTAAATTAGATCAGGATTTCTTGTTTTGTTGCTGATAAAAAAAGTTGTTTGAACGAGTTATGATTGATTTGGTTGCAGGATTTATGGGCGATATGCAGGATATTCAAGAAAACGAACACGACAGCGCAAAGAGCAATGTCTCAATCTTGGGTTTCTCCGTTGCCAGAGACCACAGTATCTAATTCTACTATGCATCAATTTGGATACGACCAAAACATGTCATCATCGTTCGCACCAAAACCCAATGTTGTTTCTCCCATGTTAGATCCGTGTTCATCTTATTATACCGACAAGTCCAATATCAACCCATTAATGGCTTCTCCATACCAGAACGGGCTCGATTTTTCATCCTCAACCTTCATGCTCCCATCATCAACAGTTGATGCGTCGTCCATATTGCTCAACATGTCCTCTTCGGTCCTCGGAGGTTTCGGGAGGCAAGAAGAGAGCACAGGTGAGTTTGGAGGATCGTATTCTTCATCACAAGATGATCATCATTGTAACAATATCAATGGGTTGGTTTCGTTGAATGAGATGCAAGTACCATCACAAGGGAATGATGGGTCATCATCAGAGGAGATCAATGATCATGGATCGATGAAGATGATGATGAATCATGGTGATGAGCAGCAGTGGATAGGGTTCCCAATGAGTGATTTGCCATTGGTGAGTCCTCATGGTGAAGCATGGAAGTCAAGTTTGGTATGGGATGCTTATTCACCATGCCCAACTGAGATTTCAATTAGCTACCCATCAACAAAGTGCTATACTTAAATTTGATAACAACAACAATTTGTTTGTTTTTTTTTTTGCTTTTTTAGGTACTACTCATGTTAGAAATTATTTACATTGTGTCATTGTTATTGTGTTACGTAGAAGACTATCAAATGCAATTAGCTTGATAGTTTCTACTTGATGTATATCAAGGTTAGGCCAAAATCTTCATGATAGCATATTACACTACTTGTCTAGGAATGCCTTGTAAAAAATGAATAGATGAATTAAGTATAGATAACATAATTTCAATTTGTAGTAGTTAATCAAATGAACAACCTTAATGAATTTAACAATTCCATCACAAAACCAATTTACTCAAAGGAAATATGGAATCATGACAAGATAGATGTGTAGACAAAGTGAAGAAGGCAGTACAACTAATAAGTTCATAACTTAAAACCCAAAAGGAAAAATGCATTGCAAGTTCATAAACCTCAAATTCGCATTTCCAAATTAATCTAATCCTCTAATAGAACCAGGAAAATTTCACTCCCAAAAAGATAACAAGACATCTTATTTCTTTGCTGCCTTTTCCTTTGTCTGCTGGATCTTCAACACTTTCTTAACAATCTTTTGCTCTTCAACCAGGAAAGCTCGGATAATCCTACAAACCATCCAAAAACATGTCAGGATCGGGACATTTCATTCATACAGAAGATACCAAATTAAGCAAATTAACAAGTTTCGTATGAAAATACCTTTCACGAACAGCTCCTCCAGACAGCACACCACCATAAGCACGGTTAACAGTTCGGCGATTCCTTGACAACCTAGACCTCTTGTACTCAGCAGGCCTCAAGTGGGGAATCTACAACAATTGCCAACATTCATTAACCAAGGTAAAATAATAACATCTTCTGCAAAATAAGCTCAACTAAACTACATAGCTTCTTAACTAATTTGATAAACAATGTTCACAAGAACATGAAATGATTCTAACTTTCACAGAATTTGAAGAAAAAACAATTTCTTTTCATACAGGTAGAATAATCTTACAGAGTTTAAACCTAAACAGTTGATTAAGAGAGTAAGATTATTATAAACATTTGTTTTCCAACTGACACAAAACAGCAATCTTAGACCAGGGTGTACAAAACAAACCACAATAACCTAAGAGTAACAAACTTGGCTACTCAAGAGAACGAGCAAAAGGAAATTTTAGAGTACATGATTTCTTCTAATTAAGTTCCAAGATTCATTTCTTCCATGGTTATATTGATTGCCATTGTGCAAATTACAAATCAATATATTCAAATCTAACCTCTAAAGACTACATGGTGAATTGAATTATCCAGGTCTATTTGATCAAGGTTCTATCAAAATATCATAATGACAATTTGCTAAACTATCAGACAAATTACACTACCATATAAAAGTAACCAATTGATTCACTTGTTCAGGGCACAGAGGGTTAAAATACTGCATCCTAAAAGATTAGATTACAAGCAACCAAAATCATACATATACCAATACCCAAGCACAAGCATTATGAATTTCCAATTGTAACAAAATAAGCTAAAATACATAGGCATTTCTACATACCCCTTGAATCCTCTTTCCAGTAACAGGACACTTGGGGCCACTAGCTCTCTTCTTTGTGGTCTGATACACAAGCTTCCCACCTAATCCAAGCAGCACCAACAAGATAACCAAAGTTAACAATCAAATCTTTTGTACCCACATAACACAACCCACAAATGTAAAATGAACCCAGAAAATTTCAGAGCACAGGATCACGAACGCAAGAAACAAAAACGAAGTCTATTCCCGATCCAGATTACGGTCGATCCAATACATCTACGATAATACATTAGCAGATACATAGAAAACGGGATCGTGAAACCTACCTGGTGTTTTGACAACCCGGTTCTGGTTGGACTTTGTGGCATAGCTGTGACGCTTGCGATAGGTGAGCCGCTGAACCATTTTCGGGTCTCCTCCTGAGCTTCTCCTTCTCCTAGGGTTTTACAGAGTGATGAAGAAGACGATAGATTCTTAGCGCGGTCAGATTCAAGAATATAAACCGGGTTGCTACTGATCGCACCCTAGATCCAACGTCCCTGATGGACGTCATGAATCTCGATGGACGGCTGGGATTATACAGGCTCCGTGAGGACGGGTTATAGATTAATGGGCCTTTCTAATTTGAGCCTTTTACATATGCGAGTGGGCCGTATCAATAATTTGGTTAATTTGTTATTAGTTTCCTATGACTTCAAAGCCCATCCATACTTCGATCTCGGAGCTTTCTCTGCGGACTCCAATGGCGTCGAGGGGTCTTTGCTGGCGTTGCTAATGTGCAAGTTGCATTTTTCTGGTGATTGAATGAGGTACGCACTGACCAACGAGTTTCTTTCGCTGTTAGTTCCTGTATTTCATAAAGGGTCTAGGCATTTGACAGGAAATGGGGTTGTTCTGTCTCAATTTCCTTTCTTTTTCTGGAAAATCAGACCATGGCTATGTTTGGGATCAATCCTCTGATGAACTATGTTCTGGGTTTGTCGTTTTTGTTCCTACCTAGAAGCATTAATCTATGAAATAATGTAAATCACCTTAAAATTGTTTTGATGGCGCATTTTAAGATTGCTACATAACAAATTGTACATTCTCCAAAGTTGGAATTAGGGTGTTCCTTTGTCTCATTCTATTCATCCCGTTTATGAGTTTGATGGGTGATGTATCATTTGAGGTTTAGTTACATTTCTTTTCCTTGTTCCATCTGAAACAAAAGCGACATGGTAAGGCTTTGAAAGATGATTGGTATATGTTGAACCTATTTATGTGTTAATTGGATCAATTTACTGCAATTATTCTTGCAACTTGGTAATTTGTCGTGACCAATTACATCACGTTATGTCCACCTTTCTTAGACCAACAACACTTCAGTGACTTACATCATATCATGAGCTACTGTGCCTTAATTACTAAATATGTAAAGCAACCCCCTTATAATAATCCTTGGGCTGCTAGGAGTTATCGTGTCTTTGTAATGCAACCTTGGTGAAAAGAATAAGTTAGGTCATGTGATAAGCAAGACTGAAATATGAATAACTTATATAGACTATCATGCTCCAGTTTGTGTCATTAGCCATCCAAGTGCAGCAATGCAGTTGAGTTGTTATAATGAAATAGTTTCTCACATCATATATTCCATGTAGTTTTCTTCCCCTGTGAAGTAGTTTATATACTAACCCTGGATCCTACACAAAAGTTATTAACTGCTTGAATGACAGCTAACCCTTTGAAGGATAGAATTATTTTATTTAATTATCCTCTTGGTTTCTGTAGAAATTCTAGCTCATTTCGTTGGCTGCTCTGTTCTGTTTTGCATCTACTTGCTCGTGAGTATATAGATTAGTTATGTATCTTAGACTCGTGAGTACATAGATCACTCACTAATTTTTACTTCATGTTTCTAAGAGTGAAGACAGCAAGTTCAGAACATTTTGCTTGAGAATCTTAAATACTGTGAAAGCCCTATTCAACCCAAAAGCTCGAGCTTATAGGTGGAGGCTTTATCGTGCTTATTAATCAAAATTATTATCCTCACATGCTTTCGATGTAGGATACACTTCAACACTCCCCCTTACGTGTAGGACTGGACTTCTACACTTGGGCTATAATAGGACTGGACATCTACATATGGACCGGAAACCACGGGGTGGAGGTGATAAACAGGCCGTGAGCCAAACCAGGCTCTAATACCATATGAAAGCCCTATCCAACCCAAAAGCTCGAGCTTATAGGTGGAGGCTTTTTTGTACTTATTAATCAAAATTATTATCCTCACATGCTTTCGATGTGGGATACGCTTAAACAAATACCAAAGGAGAAAAAGAAGAAATTGGCTTTGTCTTTCATGTTTGAAACAGTGCAATAATATATATATTTGGATATTAGAAACTTCCATTTCAGAGCTGGAAGGGTACAAAAGAATTTCACAACACCCCTACTAACCTGCAAACTGATCTGACACAAACAAAAATATAAACATCTTCTAAGAAAATTTTAATGAAACTACTATATATGTTGTTTTTCTCAGGAGCCTGCTCCATAATCTGTACCATGATATTGATTTCCCCTCATAGTACAAACATGATGATGGCTTACTGATTGCCTGCAATGACCATCTCTTACAGCTTTACTGTACATGTCTCTGTATGATAACAATCCTAAAACAAGATATAGAAAAAAGCAACCAACCATCATAAGGGCTCCTTGAGAAACTTGATATAATTGACCTCCTTCTGGTTTTCTCCACTTTGTAGAAGCTCTTCTCTTTCATATATCTAAACCGAACTTCTCATGAATGTATCAAGTCTTATTGTGGATAGGATCTGATCCTCTTCGCACTCTTCTTTTGCTTGATTTGTTAGGATCAGATTTCCCAGGCACCGGTGCTGACTTCTTTGTGCTTATTTCCTCTGTGGAAACAGCCTTTAGAGTTCGCTGGTTCTGTGGCATTAACCCGTGGTGGTCATGGCTCTGACTGAGGACAAGGCCTATATTTCTTGACCCTGAAACTCTATTTGTTTGAAATGCTAAGAACCCAATGGAGATGAGAAGGATGAGCATAAGATGAGTACTGAAAGCCATAGAAAACAAGAATAGAAGTATCTTCTTTTGCTTGGAGTGGTGAGAGAATATGAAGGTCTAAGATTGTAACCCTTCCATTCTTGTGTTCCACTCCTGTAGATATAAGCCTCGCATTGAGCTCTTATTGGATTTGGAGGGTGCTTTAAAGCATAAAGCAGGTAGGGCCCCAAAAACTTAATAAGAATTCTGGATTCACCCAAATCATAAGCCTTCAATCGAAACAAGTTAAGGCTGTTGTGGAAGAATATAACAAGGATGAATAAAGGTTTTGGAACAATACCCCTGACAAGCCAAGTATCTTTTTTTATGTGTTCCCTACATCTCTATCATTTGCCCTGCTTTTGTCTGCTAAAATTGTCCAGCTCTGTCTGTAGGACCCTCCCATCTTGCCACATCAGCCGACCATGCTTGAGTGTATATGGACCGGGCTCTTGTATTCTTAATTAGCCAATGATCCTGCTTGGATTAGGAATGATCTGTTCAAAGCAGCTTAAATGAATGTTAAGATACATACTTTTTTGGGTCTAACATATGGTTTAACTTTTTTAACATCGTGAAGATATCTGATGGTGATGGTATGGTATTCTAGTAAATACCAGTTTCTTTGTCGTTAAGAAAAGTGAGCTTATATTTTTGTTTGTTTGATGAGAATGACTTGGAAAACACAGAAGCCATCAGCCACCAAAAACTACTAGATTAGTACAGTCGTGGCGGGTTGTGGAAAGGAGGAGGATTAGAACAGCCTCCAAAAGAAACAAATGCTTGCTTTATGCCATTCAAAGATCTCCTTCTCACTTTAGAATTCCAAGCTCTCTTCTCTATGCAACTCAAATAAGAGTACATGGTTTCTTGTGCTGAATGTGCTTCTTTATGCTTTTCTTTAATCTCTTTTTTGGGTTGCAAGCTCAGAATACCCAGTTTTTAACATTCCAATTATATGCACTTGTAGTTCTAGGCCCTCTCATTTTGTAAGTTTATTCATGTATAGTTCCTTTTCCTTTATTTCTCTTATTGTTTCTTTACTTTTACTACTATTATAATATGATTTTTGAATATCAGATGCAGATTGGAACATTCTAAAGCTTGAGTTCCTATACTCACTCGAAATCGGGAGATAAGGCTTAAGACGAAATGATGACTGGTCAAAGTTCAAAAGGATATCAACCCAGCCTCAAATGTGGTGTTAATGTGTGGATCATCTGCTTTATCTCCCCTTACAAATTAAAGTAAAAGAGTTAGATGTGTTGTTGCTTTCCAGTTTTCATTTTTCTGCATCTAGCTTAAAACCAATATGGAGGTATTGAAGTTTCATGCAGAAAACAATGAACATAAGTTGTATTGATATTCATTTGCTGCATAAAAAAAAGCTTGAGCATGGATCTGTACAAAAAAGATATGTTTTTTACTGTTAAGTTGAACCTTACATTGGTTTTTTTTACCAGAGTGGCCAATTTGAGATTTTGCTGTTGAAAGTTCTGGACAGATTCATGATTTACTATGCATCTACAGAGGACGAACATGCATGTGTATTTGATCTCACTCTTCAACTCCAACAGAATTATTATATCATCATCATCTCTTTTATGTTCCTTCTGATCAGGAAACTGATAAAAGCTGGCCATGGTGGGGCCTTGTGCCAGGGATTATGGTATGGGTACGTACTACAAGGTAGCCGATAAATAAGATACTCTTGAGGCTGGTTTGAATTAGAAGGTAGATCCCACCTCAAGCATTTGAGATTAACACATATTTGAAGAAAGGGAAAGTGCAAGATTGCACAATGAGGCTTTGTAGATTCTCGAGGCTGGTCTTAAAGTTGTCATTTTTTTTGGTTCTTTGATTTAAATCAGCCTCTCCCTCCTAAATTGTTCTGCAGAGCAAGCAGTACAATGACAAGGCAGGCCATCAAAGAAGAAAAGGAGGTAAGCAAAAGCAAGCAAGAGACGATAAAGCAAAGTGAGCTTGTGTTTCTTACAGATCATATCTCCCATCTTTGAACTTTATTGATTTGCAAAACTCATATACATGTGGTGATTAAATTGCTTCAGGCTCATGCTCAAGATGTGTTTATTGTGCAGTTAATGTGCAGGTACAAGGATCTCTGAACTTTTATGGCAATGAAGATCAGAAGATGACTTGGATGCTTCTTTGAACCACTTTAAGGTAGTTCTCGTGGATAATCATCATTGTACCTTGTGTGTAAGAATTTGAGTAATGATCATCCCCCAGTTTGGGCAAACATATAAAAATCTTGCTTTATATAAAGAATCGAGTGTATTATAAAGTACATGAAGAGGTTAATAGGTGCTCATGTTGAAGAAGGCAATAGATCAGTGATCTAGGATCTGAGCTTCTTTGAGCTGCTTAAAGTAGATTAATATAAACAAATGATAACAGATATAAAAAAAATGTGGCAAACTACAGTACAATGCATTATCTAAAACAGATAACCATTTTTTTAAACTTCTTTTTCCCTCTCTGGTTCATTTATCTGGTTGAAGAAACCTTTGTTTACAGATCATCCTTGACTAGATTTGCCAGATCACACTCCACCCATAACCCATATGGTGTGAACGACTTACTACTTGAGATTCAATGCATTTTAGATCACACATGTTCTTGGTGTGGACTCACAGCCGGTGCTGATGCAACTGCAAATTGCAGACCTCTATGCTGCCCCAATTGCAGCACGAATGCAACTTGCATAGCTGCCAAAGTTGCAGCCTCCTGTTTCACACAAATTATAAGCAAAATGCTTATTTCTCTATATAATCATGATAAGTGTGCATTGTAAGTAGAAGCAAGACCTGTCTTTGATTTTGTCTTCTGCGATGCAGTATACTGATGGCCCAAGCAATGATGTAGCAAGGCAAAAGAAACCCAGCAGCACGAAGCAAGAAAAGCTGCCAATGACACTCCAGTTCATCAATTTGTTCACTCTTAGAGCCAAAGAGAAGACTATAAAAAAGAGGAAGAAGACATCAAAAGCCCAATTCAATTCCACTCACAGAGAAGCAATTAGATGAACCATCATCATCTGCATCGGATTCTGTCATAGTCAATGCATGCCTCAAGAGCAGAAGCGCAATCAACTGCAATATATAGCCAACTAAGCTTAGTTAGATAACATGTCAAGATGCTTCTTTTCAAGACTAGCCTATCAGGTTATTAGCTCACATGAGGACTTGTTGTAACAGTGAATAAAATTGTGGAAGATGATGTAAAAATGGTATTGTTTAGCATTCTGTGTATCATTCTTTGTTAGTGCATTGGTGAGGAGAGGGGCTTACTATCAAAGCAACAGAACGGCAAAAGGCAGCTCTGCTAGCATTTGAAGCAGCATACTCATCATATTCAGCTTCCAAAAAGTGACGCTCAGCCTCTGCAATTGCCATGAATCGGGGATCATCCAAATCTAATGGGGTACCCGATATTGTCCAGCCACCACTGAAAAGAAGATCCATGATCAGAAAATCACAAGAGAATAAAAAAAAAATAACTAGACTATCTTTCTGGTGTACATTGAACTTGACTAACCCAATATCAATGGCAATATCTTCTAGGCGGGGTGGAGCAGTATAACCAGGTTGATAACTCTGTTCCATGTATATTTGTAAAACTATCGGTTAGATGAAGAATAATTTGAAGCTGAAATGTTTCACATAAGATATATAAAATCTACACAACGATTAGTGTGATCTTTAAGACGCTAAGAAGCATATGCATGTGATGAAAGGTAAATGTTTTACCCCTTCTTATTGACAATTCACAAGGATAATATCTGGTATGATAATTAGACAGGCTTATTAATCCACCACTATACCCCTTTCAAGACATGTGAAGTTTACAATGGATACTTATGTAGGTAGGTTCTATTCTTTATTTCATACGCATGACATATAGGCCACACCACACATGCTAGTGTCCTACTGTCTTGAAGAGACAATAATAAAACTCATCTGCAATGCATGTGACAGCAAATCAACTTCAGTGGCATACCAGCTGCAAGGATATAACAAATGAATGAAGCTTACCTGATGACAGATCTCACAAATTATATCTCCCTTCTCATTGCACCAATGCTGAACACACTTTCTATGAGCATACTGCGAAAAACCATATTGGTCATGAAATATCCATTACAATAATACAAAAAAAAAAAGACATGGTAACTAAGCTCAAATGTCACTTGTTGAAGATAAACATCACCACAATAAATAAAGAGACCGGAATAGTTCATCATGCAACATTATCATTTATCAAATATAAGATGACAATTACTGAAGTATGCACTCCAGTTTAGTCCCTCCCTAGACTATGTTTTGTTCCAATCTAGTCATCAGGGTATGTCATTTTGCCCTAACTTAATCTTCATACTCTGTGTTCCAATATATTTCTCGTGCCATTGCAATCACAATGACTAAATTGGAACAAAATGGCATACTTGGTAGAGTTAATGGAACAGAATGACATACTTGGGAGACCACAAAACAAAGTTTAGGGACTAAGTTTGAACGAAGTGCATACTTAAATACCACTTTTGGCACATTTTCTCACTTAAATACACAAGGGGTAGATCATAAAAGCAGATGAATAAGTGATCCATCAGCCCAACCAAGCAATAAACAAACTGGATAAGGTATCAGCTTGGCATCCAACCTCTACATGTGCCGCAAAGCCTACTCTACAAAACAAACAATAGCAAAATGCAATTCAAGTCATACCACCACCAACATTTGGCAGGCACACACAGCCACATCTGGTCAAACACAGAAAACATCCAAACCCATCTAGCTCTTGATTCTACAAGTATACATTTTTCGAAATTGAACAAGTGGGTGCATCAAAAACAATAAAGACCCACACCTGGCTCAAAAGGGCAAATCTCACATCTAAACCAAAACCCATTCCAAAAATGCATAGGCCATGCAATTCATATATAAATTTACAACTCCAAACAACAATAAAAATCATATCTTTTTCATGTGGGTAACAAAATTTTACCTTGAGGCTCCCACTACAAGCACAGGGAGACTCCAAAATCTCGAGGCAATCTTCCTCCTGGCAAATGCGGCACTCAGGCCCTTCAAGCAGGGGCTTGTCTTCATCCAGACCCTTCTTCTCCTCTTCTTCAACCTTCCGATCGTCCCTCACCGCCGCGGAAGACGGCGCCACACTCTCGGAGCCACCAGTAAGAACCTGAACTTCTCCCCCCTCCGTCGCCTGCACGGTCATAGGCCTTATAATCCTGTCCACATACAATACCAAGTGATCGCTCATTTTTCTTCTTTCCACCGAAGAAAAAGAAAAAAAAAAAAATTTCCAGTTTGTTTCACAGAAGTCCCTCCTCAAATCAAATGACTGTCGATCTATGGAAATCGAGATTAGATATTGTATAGGGGAGTTGAAAAAGGAACCCTAGAAACCAACGGCCGCGGCGGGGAGAACTGCGGGCAGGAGGTTTCCGAGAAAATCAAAGAGAGAGGAAATTCGGAATCAGAGAGAAAAAAGGCAGGAAAAAAATCTTTCCTTGAAAAATTAAAAGAAAATGTTTTTATACCGGAGACAGAAGCGCGTGACGGGTCGCTTGAGTTGTCGATGATTTTTAAGGATTTAATTATCGTTTACAGCGGAAATTCAGAAACAATTTTAGCTGTGTTTTTAATGCTGTTTATAGGAATATTATTACATGATTTACGTCAAAGGTTTTAGGATGTCTGAAGCTCAAAGATACAGTCCTTGCGTTGCTCCCAACGGTTACAAGGGTAATTTTGTCTTTTTAGCTGCTGCGTTTGACGGCCGTTTCTTACTTTCATTCACCCACCCACCAATTAGGTGGCTTCATTCAAACAAAACTTAATTATCATTAAAATAATACTATTCCTAAAACTCAACGGTGAAAATTAGGTTGTTGGGCCAGCTAGTCCCCCTATGGGCCGAGTTGAGTACATGTAATCAGAAATGGGCTTCTAAAAGGCTCATAAAACTAATTGATCTTTTGTTTGTTACAAGTTACAACTATTATCACAAGGCCCAATGGTCAATCCTTTCCATACAGAGTGAATCAATATTATTCCAAAAAAAAAATAAATTTATCATTACGATTGAGTCATCCGATTTTTTTTTTTGAAATATCTGTTACATATATTATATATTATTCATTTAAGCACATATATATGATAATTTTTGAAGCGAACAACTCACGAACTCTAAATTTAGTAGTAACACAAATTCATATAACCAACTTCTCATTATGTATAGCTCATATACTATTTACAACTAGACTAGACTTCATAACATAATAATTATACATTAATAATACAATAATCACATACTTAAATAACGATTCAGGAACAAATTATATCTCCCTTCTCGTTACACCAACTATATATACATGTTGAAAGTGCTCATTTTTATTATATAAAACTATATAATTTTAGAAATATCTTTTTTGTTTCTTTTCGGAAAAAGATCGAGATGATCTAGTGAATAGAACTGGTCGAACCAAACAACCGGTAGTACACGGCCTAGTTTGTTCAAACCAAACTTTGGTAACCTAATTTGTAAACAATTTATTTAATTCATTTTCTTACAAATATATCTTCCTCTTTACCTAAACAATTTTTAATATAAAGATATTTCTAACAACAAAAGACTGTTTAATAATAAAACAGATTTTAGTATAAGATTTTATTGGAGGAAAGGGTTTTTAATAATAAACACACTTTTGTTGGAGAAAGACTATCTGTTGCAGTCGCCAGTGGGGATGAGCCCTGTGCTCTCCCTTCCCATCTCTTCTCCCTAGTTCCTTTCTGTAG
>JAYMSW010000041.1:0-36458 GCA_036897725.1 Erodium texanum
TCACAGAGCTTTATCAAATTGTCATCAGCCAATTCTCCTCTCGAGCAGATTTTGTCCCACCGACGCTCATTCTCCCCCATATAGATTCTCCCACCGAAACTAAACTTGTGCGGCGAGTGGAACAACAAATTTCCGTTTGATTTCACCTTCCATGATTCTCAAGCCTTTGATTCTCAAATTCCCTACATAATCTAACTACCAAAACGGGTCAAAAGGGTCATGCTATCTTAATTTACTGCCTCCGATTTTGAGCAAGGACGTCCGTCGTTTTTGGGGGATGTGAGAGTCGGTCCGAGATGATGACGAGGCCATTGATGATGATGATGATGATGATGATGAGGTAATATCGGCCCGGCCCTCGTACGCAGGGTACCCGCTCAGCATCGAGGCGCGCTCTGTCATGCACACCCGGTACGACAGTGTGTTCAGGGTGAGATTCATCACGCACATCCGGTGCAGCAGTCGATTCGACCTCGAGGATTGCTCCAAAGAAGATACTTTGAACCGAGTATGAAGAGTATCGGCTTGTAAGCATATGGTTCAATAATTCCACCGACCTGACAAGTGGTGTCGCAAGAAAAGGCATATTGGTGTGCCGTATATGACGAATTTTCGACTCTACCAATGTCGATCCCGATCCGAGTATAGTTCCAAGGCGTAGCATGAAGATGATGAAAGACTACTTCCTAAAGTGGCCTACAGAGATCAACCGATTCAACGGTTCTTATATGTAATCCGAAAAGGGAACGACGAAGTAGTGAATCCGATGAGCAAGTCCTCGCGAGAGTCGATTACGACTATCTTAAGAAGGTAGGAAGAAACTTCACAAAGAAGATGTGGTAGCGACTTATAACAGGCAACCTGAAGTTTTCCGTTTGGACAAGCATGAACCTCGAGGGACCATTCAAGTGAATGAGGATGGATGAATCCGACTCTTATTCTTATCCATCCACTTCACTACCTCCGGTTACCTCTCGACTTTGGGACCACACCCAACATTGAGGTTTGATTTGGGGGAGTTCATCATCCGCACGTACCAGTAAGCAGTAACCATCCACAAGGTCAAAAGGAAGTGTCAGTGCCTCTGGTTTTGGCTGCACGTTCCCAAGCTTTGGTCAAAGCTGAAGTTGGAGTCGATAAGGTTGAAGCACAACAAGACCAAAGCATGCTAACGAAGACAAGTGAAGTCGCGACGAGGGACACTTCGCACATGACCGAGGAAGAAAAACACAATGACATTGTCGACAAGTTGTGGGCGAACTATTTCCTCAAGTTTGACACATGACCGAATTCCATTTTTCTTTTAAGAATTTGATTTCTTTGCAATTTTAATTCCATTGATGCAATTTCATTTTTAATTTTGCTCTATCGAATAAAAATCGTATACTTTTTCGATATAATTTTATCTACATTTGATTTTTAAATTTTTTTAATATTATTAACTGTATTATTTACACATTATTTTAGAGTCGACGTAAGTAGCTCACTGCAGAGCAAGGCGACCATTTATTATGATTGCTCATACTCCTAAAAGAACAGGATGAAGAAATGACTCCAATCAGAAGCAATGATGAAATGAAGGAAGTAGAAACGAGGACGTCATAGGTAAAATCTTGTCATTTCTTACTCGTTGCAATTAAGGTATCAACGGAGTTGTTTGTGTTGGCTGATTACTATGGGTCTATTTTGAGTCGTTCATGAATGCTAGTCTCATGATTCAAGGACAATCTGTACAAGTTTACCCAACTCATTACCACAAGTAATTGTCATGCACAAATGATCTTATTTCTATATGACTTGCACAATCCATGCCATGAGCTCTCCGACCGGCATATCTTTTTTTGTACTATAAGAGCAAGTCCAATAGTCAATGTCGGCGTGGTGTTGGGCCGCTGATGCCGGTGTTAGCACCAATTGCAAAAGTGTGGCCCCGGTGTTATTTCAATAACGCTTTTCTACAGGGAGCTAGTGTTAGGTAACGGTATCGTAATTACGGATTAATTAACAACTATCACGTCATAAAATTTGTACCCAAAAAAATGACACTAAACTCCAATCCGGACGCTAATGCCAATGTTGTACTCACAAAATTGCAGGCACCTGTACTAATGCCAATGAATCTCACATGTGTCAGCACCAGTGCCCACGACCACTGAAGTTGCTCTAATAGAGGGTGTTAATCCTTAAGCTTACACAATTCGACCTATTATATACACAATATTCGGTTTATTTATGTTATTTGATTAATATAAAAATAGACTAGTGAGAGAGCTGAGTTTTTTATTCCATTACTATCTCCGAGGTACAGATCTTATTACACGTGGTTCACTTCCTTTGCTCGGATGTTGTTTATAGGATTGGGTGATCTTACACTACTGGGCTTCGTTCTGTTTGGGCCGGATTTCTGGTAGGAACCATATGAGCCAGTGAACCATAATTTGGGCCAGATTACCTTAAACTTCTCAAGTCTTTCAAAAACCATATCTTCCTTCGTCAGCTTAAGGTGTCTCAGAGCCGGCCCTGGGGCACTCAATTCAGGCGGTCACTTGGAGCTTAAAATCAGAAGGAACATGAAAAGGCCCAAGATTAAAAGGTTGAAAATTTTCTGGAGAAATATTGTTCTTCTAGAAAAACGGAGATTAAGTAGAAAGCATAAGGAGAAAGATGAAGGGTACGTGAGTCGTATTCTATATTAATTAATAAATAACTTTTTAGATGGACTAATTAATTCTAACTTTTTAGATGGATCACATAATTTATTCTATTTTAATTAATATATAATTTGTTTACATGGGCCTAGTTAATTCCCATTTTTAACATTCATTTGTTAAGGATATTATGTCTATGAACAAAGGAACAAACACAACTATGTCAAGAAGAAGAAGAAAAAAAAGAACAGACACAAGATTGATAACCGACGAGTTTTGATCAAAATATATTTGAGTACATTTGTAGAAATAAGCACTTTTTTTTTTTCATTTGTATGTTTTCATATTAAATTATTGATTTAATGAAAATAAAGTTGAATAATTGTTTCTTATAAATAAATACGTAATTATTTTTGCAATATGTCTTCATCATATGAATATGTTCTTAATATATTGTTGATAAGTTATTTATTTTATTACTACTCGTATTATTTTTTATGAATTCAAGTTACGATGATTATAAACTAATTTGAGATGCAAATTTACGATCTTAAAAAAAATATAAACTTTCATATTATCGAAGATTTAGAAGTCACAAATGAATCTTTTCCGCTAGACTTAATTATACTTTTTATTAATATATTGCTAAGTTGAATTGTACTTATTACTATTTGTTAATAATTTTTGTCACTTTTTTTTTGCATGCCCTTATAAAAGAAACCACAATTGCTTATATCATTCGGATTCATTCTTTACATGTTCTTCATAGTTGATTCTAGCAGTTTTAATTAATCAAGTTAACGCATACAAATTGACTTTTCAATAATAGTAGAACCAGCATGAATTTTTCTGATTTGACTGGTAAGTTATGTAAACGAATATATTTTTGATACTTTCTTGAAAACCAAAATTTTATTTCCGTCCGTTTGACTTATGTGTTAAGCATGTCATCAAGTTTTTTTTTTTGCGAACGTTTATGTGAGAACACAATTGAATCAAAATAGAGTTGAGTTATTTGTGTGAGAACAACAAATAAGATATTAAATATTTTTGATGGATTAATTTTTCTCGGGAACAAAAGGCTTAAAAACATTGATCGCTTGGGGTTCCCAATTCTCAAGGACGGCCCTGCGTGTCTGCTGCTTTTGGTATCGGCTCGACTGGACGTTTTGTCAGTTTCGGGCCCGGTTTTAAGTTCCAGTTTCAGTTGGATGTCGATACTAGTTCAGGCTAAGTTGTTAGGCCTTTGCTGTGGGTTCTAGGCTGGTCAGCCAAGTCTAGATAGGGTGAGGGCTATTTGCCTTGTGCAAATATCAGTTGTTATATATATTAACAAGTGATATGTAATATTGACATAGACCGTTTAACCTTTAAAAATAATGATACATTAAGTATTGAATATAAAATTATAATTGATCCTTAAATCTTTTTGATGCAACAGGAGACTCAAACAATATGTTTAAGTAAGATGGCGTGACATAAAATTTATCGATTTGTGTCTATGTGCGAAACAAGGGGTTTCAGAAAGCACACAACTCTCCAAATTGGAATAAACAATAATGGTACGGAGACTTCATTTTTAAGGGTCAACTATTGTCCAGCATCGTCATGAATTATAAAATCGACACTGTTTGTTTTTATCTTAAAAAACATTTTTTTTATACAACAAAAAGTCTTCAATCTTAGCATGACGGCTGGGAATGGGATGTCATGAAATCACGATTAAGGAACAAAACATGTATACAATCAATAACGTAAGCCCCATTTTCAGGACATTAACATGCGACCTTACCATATAAAAACTCATGTCTTCATCATGCAAAGATATGTATATAGTATAGTCTGTTAAATTAGTACCTATTTGCTGGTGTTGAGTGTCTGTGTTGTACCAATGTGGTTTCGAAAGAGTTGACTTGCCCTTCAAGAAACATGTAAATATATATAGTATAGGTGTGGTGGGAACAGAGCCATTCATTTCCAGATATGGCTTTGGCTGGTTCTGAGCTGCTCCCGATTATAGATTTTAGCAAAGATGCCATGAAACCAGGGACCAAAACCTGGGACTTGACATGCGGGCTTGTCCGAGAGGCGCTTGAAGAGTATGGATGCTTCAAGGCCACGTTCAGTGATGTGACGATTGAGCTCTACACTGAATTGTTTAGCTCTTTGGAGGAATTGTTTGATCTCCCCAAGGACGCTAAGCGTCGCTTCACTTCTGATGTGCCCTTCGATGGGTACTTATCGGATATGCCTATAACTCCTCTTCTAGAGGCTGGCGGGGGTTTTGTTTCCCCCCGTTTTTTGCAGCATCAGTGTTCAGACGATTCAGAACCTCAGTCTCGCACTGTGGCCTCAGGGACATCCCAAGTTCTGGTATGTTCTTTAACTATGTCAATCTACTTGATATAGATCAGCTGGGTTAGACTTTAACATGGTATCAGAGTTTGATGATCTTTTTTTTTTTCCAGCGAGACTTTGCACACGTATGCGACGCGTGTGTCTGAATTGGAGAGAACGGTGAGGGAGATGATTTTTGAGAGCTTTAAAGTGGATATTAAGCCGGAAGAGACAATTAATTATGCTGTGCGGCTGATGAAATATGGAGCGCCGATGAGGGATGAGGATACACTTGGAGGAGTGGCTCACTATGACATGAACTTGATCACTATACTTCAGGAAGATGGTGTGGGGCTTCAAGTGCACACCAAGGACGGTCAATGGGTTAGCGCTACACCCTCTGGTTCGTCTTTGATTGTCATGATCGGCGAGTCATTTCATGTTAGTCTCTTCTCGATCATCTCATCTTTCACATCATTGTCTCGATCTATCAGTTTCAACTTTTAGGTGGGTCGGGTTTTAACATAGGATCATAGTCTAGTCTGACTTACACGTGATGAGGAGTGTCAGAGTTTTGTATCGAAAAGATGTGAATCTGTTTGATATGAATATGTGTAGGGATGGAGCAACGGGAGGCTACACTGTCCGTTGCACAGAGTGAGGATGAGGGGGAGCAAACCACGATACTCGATCGGTGTATTTGCAAGCAAGGAAGGAGAAGTGGAGATTCCCAGGGAGCTAATTGATGAGGAACATCCTCAGCTCTTTAAGCCTTTTGATCAACATAGTCTCCTCCAAGTCTTCATGGGACAAATCAAAGAAAAGGCTTATACAGGGGAAGATG
Source organism: Erodium texanum (assembly GCA_036897725.1). Taxonomy (NCBI): domain Eukaryota; kingdom Viridiplantae; phylum Streptophyta; class Magnoliopsida; order Geraniales; family Geraniaceae; genus Erodium; species Erodium texanum. The sequence goes on from JAYMSW010000041.1 coordinate 5,830, forward strand.
ATACTATTATCCCAATTGTCAATTCTCACTTTGCACTTTAACCCTTCTTCAACCATCACCAACCTAATTGTTTGATCTCTCCCACTGTTGTGCTTACAACCCATGAAGCTCGTTTTAGGCTCTAATAATTTCGGCTCTTGTATCTAAAGATTCAAGATTGTGATTGCTTTCTTTGCATTACCTAATCATAGACCATGAAATGCAGCATGGAAAAAAAATGACTGAACATATCTCAATAATGTTAATTTTGCACATAATAATGTGACTTCACAAAGACCATAATGAATCATACAATAAACTATATTCATTGCTGTGTCCATGTAGATATACAGACTTTCAGTCTAGCATTCTCATTCTAGGAAATGATATGTTTATAAGCATCGTGACCCTAAGTGAAGAGGCCTCAAATTAATGGCATCAAGATCTACCCATTATCACCTCCTTTGGAAGTTGAAGGCTTTTATTGCATAAGCAAAAATCAATGCAAAAAATATGCAAAAACATACCACCATTATGCCTGCTACACCCAAGAAATCGTGCCTGTAGCCAAGCCCTTCTTTAAGAAACAGTTTTATAGGCAGCATGGTGACTCCATCTGATAGCTTTACTTGATTCTCATCGTCCCCGTACTGTGAACTCAGGAGTCCATATAGACTCCAAGCTACTGGGTTTGCCCAGTAATACCATCTCCACCATATGGGGATTCTCTGCGGTATAAACGAAATAAATATGAAATGCAGATAAAAGAGATCAATAGAAAGGACATTATGGGCTAGTGTGTGTTCTTACAACTTAAGGTAAAGAATCATTAGTAGACTTGTCCAAATATATTACCCAACAGTTGAGTTAATCTAAAGTCAACTGACAAAGAACTCCTACTATTCCTTTTGGGGCACAAACATCTTAAATAAAAGGGGAAATGACATGTTGCCACCCTGAACTTGAGCTTCAAAACGTGTCGAACTGCAACCGCAAAGTTTTTTTGTGTGTAGTAAACGTTAAAAACAAATTCGTCCAAAAATCGGTTACAGGCATGTCATATTGCAACCCTAAACTTTTTTTATAATGTTAATGTTGTAATGGTAATTTAAACATTGTATACAAAAATTAGCGGTGTTATTGACGGTAACATGATTTAAGTCGATAGTAAAAGGTTGCAACCTGTCATTTCCCCTAATTATAAACTCAACCCTAACTATGACTTGTTAGCTTCTATGATCAGATGATGTTGTTACCTTGTGAGGAATCATGAAGCCACTGAAAAGGTTCCAAAACATGTAGAAGGGTGCAGCAATGATGGCAGCGACGTTATGATTTGGAGTGACTGCGGTTGTCATCATTCCATAAAAGGTGAAGTATAGGACAGTAAAGAACATAAAGAATATGTACCAAACAAACTTCAAAACAGTCCACTGAAACGAAGCCAGGGAGTAGAAAATTGCGCTGTACATGATTGTTTGTGCAAACACATAGGGGAACTCAATAGTAACCTGAACATATAGATGATGAGACATTAGCTAAGGAAAGATAAGTTTCTCGGAAATTTAAAGTGGGAAATGGAGATACAAGATAATAAAGAAACCTGAGCAAATGCAAATGGTAGAGCTGAATACATCCCTGCTGCTCTCTCCCGGTATGAAACAAATCTTTCAATCGAAACAACGGGTTGAACAGCAGTGGCATTGGTGATACCAATGAACAAAACAGCAGCATACAGAGATCCCATGGCATTCAGCAAATCTTGTTGGGTCTCTCTGTAGACAATAGCTCAGGAGTGTCATGGAAACAGAACAAGGGAATGAGTATTTGTGGGAAGGAAAAATAAAAGGAGAAAAAGATAAAAGTAAATATGATTTATGGATTTATTTGTGAGTAGGAGTACAGATCCACACCATGAAGATTGTACCTCTGGAATATTCAGGTCATGAATACATTAAATATGTTAAGAATTAGAACAAATCTTTGAGGTGATTTCCAAAGAAAGACCAAAGCTTTGCTTGTCCACCTGGTCAAGCACTTGAACTTATGTCGTGTGACATGGGTTCAAGTCTCAATTTATTTATGTCCAACTTTTGTTAAGCTTCTTTCTATCCAGCCATTTGGGGCTCTCTCTATCTATTCAGCCCTTGTTGGGCCTCTCTCAAGGTGGGGGTCACAAAATCTAGAGCTCTCTTCTATACAAGGGAGTTCATGCTTGATACATCAATCTTAAGAAGTTCTTCAAGAATAAAAAAAATATTTGGTGCTCCATTGCTTCTACATAAACAAGGTCTTGAGACCAAATGGTTTGATACACTTGATTTAGTCGATAAAAGAAACTTATAGAAATAGTTAGAAGGGCCTAAGAGTTGCAACCTTTTCGAACCAAATCTCCAGCATATTGTCCCTAACATCAATGAGATGATGACAGTGTAGAAGAAGCGAACTGCAGTGTATTGCGGGTTTCGCCAGTATGATAGGTTTTGCTTCCAAAGACATGTTAAAAATTGGTCAAAATATGATTTGGAGTATTGGCTTGGGAAGTTCAGTTCCTTTGAATGACTACTTGGCTTGCTTAAGCTCTCAACCAACTCTCTGTTGTGCCTGAAACAAAAGAGACATCAAAGATCAAATTTGGGTAAGGATGCAGCCAAAGCTACAGGTACACTTGGGATAAGATAGTACGCACTGAAAAAGATATGATCTTCGATAAACTTCAGCAAAGTCGACTCCCAGACGATTTTCTTCAGCTGAAGAAGTTACTTCGAGCATCCAGGCAGCGGGATTATATCCAGGCCTGATCTTCGATACTCCTTCAATTCCCTACAAAACAAATATGGATGTGTACATAGTATTCAGATGAAGAAAATTCATAACACCTCAAAGATTTGTTCTCATTCTAGGAAATATAAATATGCATAATCTAACCTCAAAATAATTTATCAGTTCACAAGATTTTGTGCCAAGTGGACCAGCATATATCAGCTCTCCTCCACGCTTCATAAACAAAAGCTGCAAGGAAACTCAAGATTGGAGAAGGATCAAATATGGAAAATCTTGTCAAATTAGCTCTCTACAAAAACAAGAAATAAGTAGGGAAATCATACCTCATCAAAGGATTCGAAAATGTCTATGCTGGGCTGATGGATTGTACACACTATTGTTCGTCCTGTATTCACAATGTTTCTTACAGTCCTCATCACAATGGCTGCGGCCCTTGCATCCAACCCAGAAGTGGGCTCATCCATGAATACTATAGAAGGATTAGCAACTAGCTCAACAGCAATCGTTAACCTTTTCCTTTGTTCTGTTGACAACCCATCAACTCCAGGTAGCCCAACCAATGCCCCACTCAGCGGGGTCAGCTCCACAAGTTCCATCACCTCCTCAACAAAAGCCTGAGACAATCAGGCATCGATAAGGTTATGTCATGCCCCAATACATAATAAAGTATCAGGCTGTTTTAAATTTTTAGATTACCCTTTGTGTTTCCAAGTCAACATCTGATGGCAACCGCAGCCAAGCAGAGAACAGAAGTGACTCTAGAACAGTCAAGCAAGGGGAGTGAACATCATTCTGTTCACAGTAGCCAGAAACTCTAGCAAATGTTTCTTGCTTTTTGGGATAACCGGATATATTTATGCTCCCTTCTATGACCCCTCCAGTTTTCCTTCCAGCTAATACGTCCATGAGGGTTGTTTTTCCTGCACCACTCACTCCCACCAAAGCTGTCAGAATGCCGGGCTTGAATGCTCCAGTAACATTAACTAGCAACTGCAATCGGTCTTCCTGTATCCCTTGTTGCTTCAATTCCTGAACAAATATATACTTGAATGAGGCAAATTGATACTGAAGTGTTTCTAAGCTGAACAGATTAAAAGGATGCAACTACACGCACCACTGGAACATCCACAAAGTAGTTGATGTTGCTAAAAGACATGGAAAGTGGTTGGAAGGGGAGAACCATGCCTCTCTGCTTAAAATGTTTTCCTGCCGAGAAGATCAAACCCTAGACATTTAGTTAACCTTGGATGGCAAAATGATAAAGAACCATTATTGAAGGTCTGCTATAATTACAAACCGCTTAATGAGCCTGAATGCTGCAGATAATGTCTCAGCTCAATGACTACAGTTTCACCTTTCCTTCTCCTTTCTCTTTCCTGTAGCTCTTCCTTGGATACAACAGCCTGTGGCTTACCCAAAGCTGCACAAATTAAGATCATGAACTAAATTAGCCATGTTTCTTTCTTTTCAGCTTAACTTCGTCGAATGCATTGAATGCGGTGCTAGAAATGAAGTTCACATGGAGAGGTGTCTTACGGTTAAGGTAAGTCAGGAAGATCGTGAACAGGGTATTAAATAACAGTGTGTATCCAAACAAAGCACCAATTCCAATCCAGTACCAGTAGCTCTCTGAGAACAAGTAGCGGGATTTCAATACTGCTTCGCCTAATGAAAGGCTTGTGTAGTTCCCAGCACTCTGCATAAACAATCAAAAGGGGAAAAGGCAGAACCATAAGCAACTCCTACTCCTTGCATCGTCACAGTACTAGGAGACAATATTTGAAACATGACTGACACCATGTACTACCTTAGCCCAGGAATGTCCAAGGAATTCATTTACAGAAGCTGCATTTTGAGCATACATCAAAGGAGAAAACCAGAAACCCCAAATCCACCAACTCGGGATGCGATCTGTCATGATGAAACAAAAAATTACATAAATGTAAAAATGTGACATTTAACATATTGGTATTAAGTGAGCATTATTTCAACCTCTAGAAATAATGTATCCTCCAAGAGCCATGACAACCAACATTGCGAAGGATCCAAAGGTGTTGGCAACAATCATGTTTCGGCCCAGGGATCCCATGAGACGGAAAAGACCTATAGACATTTGGTGCAGAAAGAAGTATAACATAAACTGCTGAAGAAATCTGCATGTTGAAGAGTCAAATATAAAAAAGTCAAAGTCAAGTCGATTGTCATGGCTTATGTGAAGATTCATGGGAATAGGAGATATACCTAGTGATATTTGGATCATATCCAATCACATAGTATGTAACTGCCACCCAAAAACCAGACTCTATGATTGAAATTGGAATACTCAAAACCCAAGAAGGAAGGGTAAAGACCCAGCTTGGGTAGAAGTGCAGATCCCTATGTTTGTAAATAACTGGAAGCTTGGCCACCAACATCGAAACCTCCGTGAAGCCATTAAAAAGAATAATGACCATAGAAAAGTACATGGCTCCTAGATATAAGGCTCCATCATCAATGGTGTTGTGGTGCATGGTTGTCCGCATAAAAACGCTCATAGTGACCAAAGCAACAAAAAGAAGCTGGAAAGCAGTATGCAGTATCTTAGTTCAGCGAGTTTTCAAAGCTTGGGCACAAAATTAGAATGATAAGGGAAATTTTTTTGTTTAGAACGAAAATGATGTGACTAGCAGATAATGAACTGAGCATTTACCTGAACGAACTTGAAAACATAGATAAATGAATTCCGTTTCATCAATAGCATCTGCCAATTAAAGCTGGTCTTGAGAAGGTCAATTCTCTTCATACCATAGGAATAGGTAGACAAAGCAGCTGGATGATTATTGTGTCTATCAAAAGGAACACTCAATTCGTGGCCCACATGCTTCCCAATACGATGAGAATGAAAAGCGTGGGCAAGTTTTTCCACACACACATATTGATAAGGATGGTGAGGATTGGACCAGTACTGCTCCTGGTCCTTCTTCGACAATACCTGCAGTCAATTAAATTGTATAAGAGTGCCTGAAAATGCAACAGAACCCAAACCCGAAATTCTACTCTACTTACTTCTTGCAGGAAGTCTGCCACATTCTTCCGTTCAGGACATCTAAACCCCATAGACATGAAGAAATCAAGAGCAGCCTCACGAGGCCCTTGATACACAATCTGGCCCTCAGCCAGTAGTATGACATCATCAAACAACTCGTACGTTTCTGGAGCAGGCTGCAGCAGAGAAATTATAGTGGTCCCGCTAAGTGCATGAGTTGAATATCTTAGATATTTGATGATTTGGTAAGTAGTGGAACTATCGAGTCCCGTTGATATTTCATCCATGAATAGCACTCTGGCTGGACCAACTAATAATTCACCTGGAAACCACAATCTGTGATATAACTAGGGCCGCGTGTAAGCAAAACAAAAAAAAATTTCCCCCAAACAAAAAATTGAAATTAAAAAAAAAAAAAAAAAAAAAAAAAACAATACCTGCAGTAAGACGCTTCTTTTGCCCCCCAGAAATCCCTTTAAGCATTTCATCTCCCACTAATGTATCAGCACATATGTCCAACCCTAAAATCTTTGTCAGATATATATTAATACATCAGGAGAGCCTCAAGGAATTAATTTTGGAACTTAAAAATCAAGTTCTGTTCCCAAACACTAGGAATGTTTTTTAAAAAAAAAAACATTTCATGAGGTAACAAACTTCAAAAGAATACCTTCATAATATACTCCACCACAAGGCTTGTCTCGTGTCCTCCCAAAGCTAGTGACTAGATCAAATAAAAAAGATAATGGGGGATCAAGTTAGAGGAAATAAACTTCTGATAAAAAAAAAGGTTAAGGGAATAAACTATTAGGAAAGGAAGAACAACAAAATTAGGAGATGTCATACCTTCATAAATATATCAAGATCCTCATCAGGTTTTATGCCAGCTATCTTTTCCCTTCTTGAAAGTTCCACCAACATGTCTGTTACAATTAGTTTAGTTAATGTCCACCCACACATATGATATATACCTGCACACTATTTTTCCAAACCTTACCATATTTGAAACCAACACCTTGGCATCGTCCTGCAAACTCGAGAGTTTCTCTTACAGTCATCTCTGCCACATGCCAGTCTTGTTGACTAGCATAAGCAGCGGTTCTTTGTGGAACAAACTCATTCATACCATGTCCATTATAGTTGATATTACCTGTCATCTGCAAACAAGTCACACAAATGAAGGATCAAGCATGAAAAACAGTATCAAGTCAGTATCATGCAACAATTGAAAAGTCTAGGAACCTGAAGATCATATCCAAGGCGTCCAGCTAGAGCCAATAGTAATGTTGTTTTTCCAGAGCTAGGAGGACCCAACAATAGTGTCAATCTAGAATATAAAGAATACTTTTATCAGCAAAAATATAGTGACAATATAATAAATGCAAAGCAATATGGTTTTAATTAAAAGCTAACCTTGAAGGCCTTATAATCCCGCTAATATCATCTAAAATTGTCAATTTACTTCTCTTGCCCTGGTATATTCGTGTCTGTCTTAAAAATGCCTGAACAACAGGAAAAAATACATAAGTTCATCAGCAGTAATTAGTACCAGCAGGAAGGAAGAAATTAGTGCCTTTTTGGAAATGGTTACTAATATGGGAGCTATACCTCAGTCATATTATAGATGAAATTTGGAATAGTTGGCAATGCTCTGCTGCCAATGTGAACGAACGATGCAACAGTCAAATTTTGGAACCGAACCTCAATCTTCGGAAATTCCAAATCTACTCTGCAGTGTCCAACATCAATAAAAAGTTTGTGAAGTGATATAGACTACAACTACATCAATATGTATCAAGCTTACAAGTCACCAAAGAAACTTTTACAATTCCAACACCAATGACAAAAGCACATTTGTAGCTGAGATGTCAAATAGGTTCTTTTTTTTTTTTTCCCTGTTTCCATTCTTCAATTCAGAAGCTAAGGATAGGAAAACATTTTGTCTAAACTAGACAAGAACTACCCAAGAACATCATTGACTGATTTCACCAACTAGTCCAACACCAGTACTTTTGCATCTATCAGTTCAATAAATTAAACTACAGGAACTGACACTATACCTTTGTTCCATGATTTGTGCGTTTAATTATATTAATGTTCTTAATTTCTGCAAATTCATTTCAACCAAAGCCAGCAACGAAGAAAAATGAAATATCAACTGAATTATTTGAAGTAATCTTTTCTCTTACCTCTCTATTTTGAAATTTTAGCAGAAAGCAAAGCAAAACGGGAATAAAAGAGCTTCCAATGCTAAAAGCACAATCCAAAACCAGAAAAATCGAGACAAACACAAAAACGAAGATGAAGAGGATTACGCGTCGAATCGTTGCTTCATGCGATGAAAGAAGCGCTCGGGGTCGTGGTCAACGGAGCTGACCAAGCGGTCGACCAGGAGCTTCTGCTCCGTAACCTGGAGGTCGCTCAACTCGATCTGCCTGGTGTCTCCGGCAATGTTGGTGAAAATGCCTCGGCGGGCGCGGGCGTAGGTGGGGAGGCGCTCCAGCGCGGCCCGGCGGAGCGCCTCCTCGTCGTCGCCGTCCTCCCTGAACGACGCCGTCCTGGAGAAGGCATTCTCGGCCGAGTTCCACATGAGGATGTACGGAGATCTGAGCAGCAGCCGCAGCAACAGAGGAAGAAGAAGATAGATGAAACCCTATTATTGAGAGGAGAAGGCCATAAATGCGAACGGCATTGTGGTTTGAGAGAAAGCAGTATACTCCCACACACACACACAGCACAGCACAGCACAGGTATGGTGGTTGAGCTCTGCATTTATGCGGAGACTGTTGTGTGCTCATCAACACTCTCGCATTAATATCAGCGGGAAAGGCAAGTGTGTATCAGGTCCCACTATCATTACTACTCGCGCCCGATTAAATGACTTTTGCTACTCGCTCCTTTTTTTTTTCCTTAAACATACTAAAAGATAATAACTATATATTATTAAATCACATGTTGGGATGACGAAATCATTATTATGTGCTTAATTAGAGAGCAATCATAATGGGATACGTGCATGATTACGTCATCTTCATCTGTCCTGTAATCTGTATTATGTTTCATGTTTGCTAGATGATACGAGGGCATCTTCAATCCAATACATTTTTTTTGGATACAATTTAAGGTAAAATGGTGTAGATTTTATACCAAAAAGATGGTTCATTCCAACCCATACACCAAGTGTTATCCTAAAACATTATTTTTAATTTTTTAATAGTAAAATAATTAATAAAAAAATTAAAAGTTACGTTTCATCCAATCACAACTCTAAGAAACCTTAAATATCATCGTTACTTTTGGAAGAACACTATTCACCATCGTCAAATTTGAAGGAACACTTTATTTTTGCCAAATTTGAGGATAGAGATGAGGTGGGTTGGATTGAAAAGTACCACATACACCAAATATTTTGGTGTTTTTGGAGTGGGTTGGAGATGCCCTGAGGCTGCCGCTTTGTTGACGAGATGTATCTATATGATCGAATTGTTGCACTTGTGACGAGTTCTCTTGCGAAACGTGAGAAGAAGGCAGCACAGGATAAAGACGTCATCCGAATAAATTTGAATGGTGAGAGGCATCCTTATGACAATGTTCATAGACGATTTCAAAGTCTATGTATTCAGTGTACTACGGAGCAAAGTGATGATTTGGTATGAATAATACAAATATTTGAAAATTGAATAGTGTTTTTGATGATGATATCATATAGCTTGACTCAACAACTCTGATTGCTATTAAAAGAATATTTTATGAAAACAAAAATCAGGATGAAGATTTAAGATTCTTGATCAGGATCAAATGATCATATTGTATTTGATATATAAAATAATAAAAATTTCATAATCTTATGTTTTATTATAAATGGAACGAAACACTTGTTATATAGACTGGGATTTGTTCTGACCGACAGAGTAAGCCCTTCTTTAATGGGAAATCTTAATGAACATAGTTTGGTCTGATTTGAATGCAACTGGTAACTACAATTTCCGCGGACCATTAAATGCCTCACCATTCAATTTATTCATAAGTCAAGTTGGTGTTGGCTCATCTTCTAACCTACCTGGCTTGTCATCAGAATGGCTTTCCACCGTACACATATATATAGACAACTCGTTGCAATTACGACTCATAGAGAAATTGTATAATTCACTCAGTTATATATAAGTTGCATCAGAAATGTGTCTTGTCCTCTTCCTTGAGATGCAAGGCAACCCCAATAACCAAAACTCTCCTACACCTCAGAAATCCCATGGTGTCTTTCCATAGATGAGCTTTTCAGACAAAAGATCCATAAATCGTACGCACAATCGTCCTCAAACAGGTCAATCGATTTAATAGCACAAGTGCCGGGAGAGGCATACCTAATAAACCCTTTTACAGGTTGCGAAACCAACCGAGCGTACATTTTACAAGTTGCAGCAATGGTTTAATTACAATGGAGGTTACAGCTTTTTTCATCTTTTGCCTGAGGAAGACAAACCAGATGGAACATATTTATGTGTAAGCAAAATGAATATATATAATAAATCCGAGATTTTCTACACTCGATGTCAGTGTGCGGGTATTAAGTGCTTTCTTCTGGAATATCGCCTATATTCCCAACATGGTCGGTATTTTTGGGTCTCCACTGAGTCCTTCCCCTCACGATTTCACCACCTTCCTCGAGTCGAAGCAGGTGTTGGCACTCAACAACTGGAACACCTCCGATGTCATCTATGTCTGTATCGGAGTCTGAGACAGCGGTCAGGGACTGCAGCACACTGTTCTTCCCACACTCCCTCCTATACTCCAAAGACACGGAAGAAAGCTCGTGATTCTCCAAGATAGTCAATGGGGCACTCTGCAACGAATCAGCACAATTCTATTTATTACTGTATATTTATATGCAACTATCTTGAACTTTGATTCTTGGAGTAACAATCACTGGAAACCAAAAGTTAGAGTGAAAACTGAAAGTCATCCGTGTCCATTGGATTATAATTTTTAACGGCTAAGATGTATCTAAACTTAACTTTGAAAAGATTTTACTTCGGAAAGTTCAAACCTTAAAGTTTGGAAACATCTTGACCATTGAAATTTTAATCCAATGTTTTCATAATTAACTTTCCAACCTTTGGTTTTGACGTGAGTGTCCCTAGATTTTTGTTCATTTCCTGAGCATGTTTGTAGGAATAACTTGGTCAGAACATGTACCTCAAGGATCCAACCAATGTACTTCACGTTGTTAACATGCTGGTTGACATCTAAATCACTCCACCGGGGCTGAAATAGATAGCAAATACGATCTCAGGGCTCGCCAAACTTCAGTATTTTTGAATGCTACAGTGTTGACTTACAGCTAGTCCTTTGCGGATGTAATCTGCAGTGTAGTTGTCGAGTTTAGGCAATTTTCTGCTATCCTCATCCACAGCAGGAGCACAATCCACAAAATAAGGCTCTATTTCCCCTCGAACTTCTTCAGGAATTTTGGATAGCCTCCTGGTCTTTTTATTCATCATTACCCACACACTGTATATCAACAAAACCATAAAGAAATTGACAAGTTTTTTTTTTTTTTTCTGATAATACAAATCAGTTACAGAACATGATCGCTAAAGCTGTTGGATAATGCGTCAGAAGAAACAATTCTTATTGCTTACTAACTCCAATTTTAAACGATTGCAGGGGGGAAAAAAGAGAACATGTATACAGAAACCCTTGATTTTTTGCTAAACTTCCTCCTATAATTTTGCTAAAAGGGCAAAAGCCTACAAACATGCTACTGAAAATACTGTAGCACCCAAAATAGTTCAGCTTAGCGACTAAAACAGACTTTCTATACCTGGAGGCTCTTGTTAGAGTATCCCCAGTTCTACAATCTCGAAGAAGCCAATCACGGCGCATGCCATTTTTGCCAGATGCACTAACCCAGGTGTCTACTTGAACAACATCTCCCCTGCAAGCCATAAAAGTTTTCACCCACTGATCTTCAATGTTCAGTTTCATATAATCCAACCGAACTCATAATTGATGATTTAAGCGATGTTCATGCACAAGATGTAGTCAGCAACTAAAGAGCAATTTTATAACTTGCTAACAAACAGAGTTTAAGGCGATTTGCTTCAAAAGCTATAGCCTATATACAGTGGAAAGAATATTAACCATCTCAGATCATGAAACCTTAAACTTCAACTATGCATTTCGATGAGAGGCAATTATTTAAATATTAACGAAATGCACGCTCCATAGAGATAAAATCTATTGTATTGCAAATCAAAGGTAAAAATTATGTACATAAGGGGGTAGTGGCGTACCAAGTTGGATAACGATCTACCAGAACCTGCATTTTGGTAACCACCCATATTAGGTTCTTTTTGCACATCTCTGAGGTTGAACCAAACCCATCACCAAGAAGCCCAGCAGTTTTTACATGGTTAAGAGCTGTCTCCTGCAGCACAAAGTAATAAAATTTGACTTACTGAAGAAAACAAATACATATCTTAATCTTGTTTAAGGTGAATATATCAAATTTGTGATGAGTAATGATTGTACCTGCAAATGATTCATCAACGTCTCTATAGAAGCTGTGCGATCAGCACCAATCTCATAGGACCTAATCGAGAAGTTCTGTCTGAAAACAAGACCATCCTGAACAATTCTTCCTATACCAAAAGGATCCATAAGCATGTCAGGTCGCTTTGTTTTCCACTCAAGCATCATCCACTGCTTCTCTGCAGCTAAAAACACTGTTGTCATAGCAGCAAGAAGCATGCTCCAATCGGGCAACTGGTTGATGAAAGTCCGTGGAGCATGAGATGGTGCTGAGTCCTCTTCACTCCTCATGCCATCGATCGTTGCTACAACTTTTGTACCATTAATCTTGGGACGAGCTTGAGCATTTGCCTTGACCTGCAGCTTTGCTGACTTTGACTTGATTTCTCCTAAACTTGCAGATTCACCACCAATTTGGATGGCCTTTCTTCGAGAACTAGAGGGCATGGAAGTGACGGGAAAGAAAGAGGAGGCAGCAGTAGGGGCAACCATGGTGTAATTAAACTAACGACACGCCACGAACCAAGCAGCTATATTGTTAGCTCATAAACCCATAGCTGGGCAACATTTAGCATCTGCAAGAGGTTCAACAACTGATTAGAGCTTTCTTGATTCAAGCATTGCAAAACACACAAATGTTAGGAGTATATGAGTTTCAAAATAGAAGGTAATAGAAATTCAAACTCAATTACAGAGAAAAAGGAAAAAAATAAAGTTCATAATGTCACAATGAGTGTCTGCCAAACAAACCCTTAAAAAACAACCGCAGAACATAAGGAAATGCAAAACATGCTTAGATTCCATATTTTACCAGAAAAGGTATAAAAAGAAGTTGAAAAACATAACCATCTGAATCAAACACGAAATCCTATTTATTTTTACAGAGAAAACATTTATTTCCTTACATATTCAATCCAGAAAAGCTCAAAAGAACAAAACAATTGCATCAATCCCAAAATCAAAAAAACTAGAGCATAATCAGCCAAACCAGCCTGGACAGATCTAAGATAGAATCAATAGTGAAATGTACAGAAACGCAATGAAAATCATCCCCATAACAACGAGACCTCTTCGCTCGGCCCTCCATTTACGCCAAGCCGTGTTTGGCTGATCAAATTTTTTTTTTTTTTAAACGCAATAGAAAATGAAGACAGCGTGAAACTTTCAGTTCCACTTTCCTTTCCCGGAAACCAAACAGCTAAGCCCAAGAAAAAAAAAAACGAAACCAAAACAGCAGGTTCGTTACCTTCACCAGCAGCAAACGAGCGAGCGAGAGCGAGAGATAGAAAGAGTTGGACGAATGCGATAAAAAAAATGGAAATGGAAGTGACTGAAGATAGATCTCAGAGGCCAGCTCTTCGCTGGTAAATCCGCCAAATTAGTCTCTCCCGCATATCCGAGTTCTGGTTCCACTTGCTTGCCACTTCCCGAAACAAAATTTTATAGAACTGCAATTTATTTAACAGGAGAGAGGGAGAGAAAATGGGCTGGGCCGCTGGACTGGGCCGGGCTATTTGAAATCACGTACGGTGGGGGCATTCCTGCATACAGTAGAGCAGCAGACACCATTCACAGGTATGGATCCATAAAACATCCTTTTCATTTCTTTTTTCCTTGAAGCAGACCAATAAATATATGTATACAGATCCCGTGTGTGTTCGATTAACTGAATTGTGTAGTTCAGAATAGACCTCAATAAATAAATAATGTATAGATTTTGTCGGCACTCGGCACACAAATAACTAATTAAGTGGTGTTGGACGGCCATTGGCGGTAAATTGTAAAGCTGGTTGGTGATGTGACAAGTGGAAACAACATTCATAATTATTTAATTTCTTATTTGGATGGAAAACACAATGTACCACATGAGCTAGGAGCAAAGAGACGATGTACAACAATGGTAGCTCCGACTCCTCAAAAAGAGAGAAAAAAATAAAAAGAAAACATTAGCGACAGAATTTGTAAGTGTTCAATACTCAAATTAGTCTCACGCATTTTCTCTTCTTTTATTCTTTGTAGAGAAAAAAAATTGACGATGTGTTCAATAATACTCAAATTCATCTTTCGTGTTCTCTCCTCAAACCATAAATATTGACGATGGCTCTCTGCGGAGGCAGAGAATTCATTTAGCCAACTCTTTCCTGGCCTAAAGTTGGCTGACAAATTTGCTGCATTGGTCGTGTTCCATGGGCGAGTTCAGAGGGGTATAAGATATGACACGGCATACCCTTGTTCTCAAAAGTTTCATAATATCGTAGAGTTCTTAGTTATCTTCGATTTGATATCTTACGAGCCTAAATTGGAATTCGTATAAAAAAGTTATGGTCATTTGAAACTCTATCGCATGTTTGACCTTTTTGTGTATTCAAAATGCTATTTTTAGCTCCGAACTCAATTATTAATGACATACCCTAAATTATATTCTTGGATCCGCCCTTGCTCTTAAAAGATCTAATGGAAATTAAATATTTTCCCCTCTTTCTTTTGCATAGCTAAAGGTAAATAAAAGTTTGTGGCAGCTGCAGTTCTTCACCACTATTAAACAAAAAAGGTGCCTCTGCTGTTTATTTCCCATCAAGCAACAAATGGACAATAGGAAATACATGTTCATATATAAGAAAGAAAGAAAGAAAAAAGGCATGAGCTAACCAATTTAACCGGCTTACCTAACCGGTTGCTGATTGTAGTGATTTTTCTCTTTTTTCTTTGCTGCAGCAAGTCTCGCATTTCTTGCAGCAGCCTCGTTTGCTGCAGCTCGAGCAGCTGCATCCATCTCTTTACTTGATTTCTTCTTCTTCCCTGACACCGCTTTCTTTATTCGCTCTTTTACATCAACAGCAGAGCTATCTTCTCCTTTCTCTGACCCTGCAGTTTCTTTTGTCCCGTTCACCATGACCCTTCCATCAGCAGCCTGGTCCTGAGACTCTTTGGCCTCCTTGGAAGTTTTGTCCTTCTTTTTCTTCTTTTTTGCACACTTGCTCTCCCCAGGTGCATCCTTCTTCTCTGCCTCTCCATTGATGGTACTTGCTTTCTTCTCTTGTGAATCACCTGCATCTAGTACAAGTTCATACGGTGTAAGAACTATTAAGCAAATCAATCAAGTTCTACAGAATAGCATCACAGGAACCAGCAATACCCATTTCAGCATTCCCAGGTAGAGAGTTGTGGAAAAGTTTTTTGAGTATATGACATGTTTAGATAATTTAGGAGTTTGGTTCCCATGTTTTTCCTATTCCAGGTTTGCTTCCAATTTTAGTGTAGATCAATACCATATGGGTTTTATCATTGTGATTAGCAATTCAACTATCGGTTAATTGTATCAATTCTCTTCTATTTCAGCACAACATTATATATTGCTCAAGAATTACGAGAGAAACATCAATACTAGGCAGAGTTACAAACAAATGGCATGACTTTATGGCCATAAGTGTGGCTGTCTCACCTTTGACACTCTCATTCTTGGGAATTCCCATTTCTGCAAGCATAGCTTCAAGTTCTTCAAGTTCCTTTTTCTTTATTTCCTTCTTTGAAAGCTGCTTCTCTGGATCTTTTGGTGGCAAAGAAGGTAGAGGAGGTTTCACAACCGGCACTACTGGTACCTCAGGCTCAATTTCATGTTCTTCCTCAACATCATTGTCATCTACTTCATCAAGACCTTCGTCGCTCTCGCTTTCCTGAAAACAAAAACAATCTTTTTCATAAGATCCCTCAATCCAAGCACTAAAATGGAATCTCAATTATAATGGAAAAAAGTATGAACACCTATTTTACTATCAGTAATGCGGCAAATAATGCATTTCATATCTGATTGACAACTTTGGATATCAAATGGTCACTTTGCAAGTCTTTCAGGGACTTCAGTCTTTTGCTATCCATTATCATTTGAAATACTGGTTTAATCAAGGTTCTAGACTGACAATCCAACTGCAACATAATCACGAGGGATGTTATGCTTTGATTCCCCGAAAATATAACAACTAGTCAGATTCTTTATGACTCTAGCAACCAGCTGCATAGACTCACTGATCATCTATCTTTAGTGGTTCCTAAGCTCTATGTAAAATTTACTCCATATATCATTTAAGCAAAGTTTATCAGGCCCCAATACAGTTTTTTTCCTAACAACTACCATTTTAATTATACGTACAATAACCTTCATGAAGACAAACTGTGGTGTTACTGTTACATGTTAATTATTACCATTTTTAGATTTAGCTAAACATTTCACTTTAAGGGAAATGTGGTTGCTTCATCAATAAAACAATGTGAATCACACTGACCCCATCAGCCGTATCAGAAGAGATCATTAAAAAATGCCAAATCAACATAATTTGTGAACATTTTAAATATTTCCCAAGGTACACGACAGTATTGATGTGTTTTATTCATTTCAAAATCTAATTAGAATGACTTCGAAAAATCCATCCACAAAAAACACACAATCTGGACATAATGGCATTACTAAAAAGTGTAAAAGCAATAAAATTGCACACGTGGACTTCGATTAATGGTTGTTGTATAACAAAATATTGACAAACAAAGTAGCAATGCAACTGGATTCTCACAATCTGACAAGATCTCTCTTTTAAGTTCCGTTACGCCTTTAATTTATCATACCTTGTATGACAATAGTGACCAACAAGGCAGCAAATAACCTGTTTTCCCACAATCCAACAGTGTAACTTTCTACATTCCTTCACTGTCATGGTTTACGCTAAGTTCTATGTTCTACATTTTAGGTCTAAAGCTTAAATTTCAAAAGTCTGAAAAATATAATTGCTTTGAAAAGATTACTGATAATGACACTGAATCAAGCATCCTCCATGATCATGCACATAGTACTCTTTAAGTTAAATGAGACAAGATTCCCAGATTAGTTAACCAAACACAGAACAAAAAGTCCCAACCAATCATAGTAAGTTATTTCATTTTGGGGAGTAAATAATCATTTCTATGTAGTATCCAATATCTGAAATCCCCAATGAAAACATAATCAACTAATGTCCTGATATAATTCAAAATTTTATTAAAATAAGATAAGTTCAACATCCAACTAAAGTTAACCACTTATAATCAACAAATTGAAAATAATTCACAGATGATTCAGGTAATTATCTCTAATCTTGAGTTCATGACTTGTGTACAGACAAACATCCACAAATTCAGTGAAATTAACCAAAATCAACTAATTGTCACCAAAGCTACAAATCCAAATCACCGTTGGCATCAAGATGATGAACAAACAACAACCAAATTTACTCAACAAATAACAAGTCTCACCTCGACAGCAGGCTCACTCTCCTTAGCCTTTTCCTCGGCCACCGGCCCCCAGGCTGCTTCCGGCGGCGCGGTGGTGGCATAGTAGTCGTCATCGTCCTCATCGTCGACATCAGCCCACGACTTCGTAGTGAGTGGCGCCGGAGCCCAGAATACCTCATTCTCCGGCTTTTTCGACGACGCTTTGGCCTTCGACGACCCCTCCTTACCCGACGACGACTTCTTCTTCTTCTTCAAGCTCCCCAGCGCCGCAAACACATTGCCGCTGTTCAAAACTAGAGCATCGTCCCTCTTTCCCCCTCCCACCATTTCCTGTCCCACAAGGTTCCAGAAGAAGCCAATTCGCAAATGGAGGTCCGATTCTTATCGACGAATTAGGGTTTCAGCTATCAGAAGACAATACAGAGAGATCCAAGAGCTGGATCGAGACGATTTTGACGAAGCTACCAGGCAACAAAACGACTCGTTTCACTGGAGGAGAGGGAGATGTTACAGATAGAGAAGCTGAACAGATATGGCTTTTTAGATGAGTGATTCAATTTTTCGAAAATTCATTTTATTCCTCATAAAGGAAAAGGAAAATAAAAAAACGAAAACCTCCATTTCCTCTTCGAGCAATCGGCAATGTCTCTATCTTTCTTTCCCGTCGCAGCTGGATCTGCCACGTGTTCCGCGGTAAAATCGGGAATCTAGGAGTTGAATTCACGTTACAGATGGCTTTTGGCGTTACCGTCTGCTGACGGCGTCACTTTGTGGGGCCCCTCCAGATTATTTTATTTTTATTTATTTTTGATACAGGGCCCAGCCTCGGATGCGGTTGCGTGTGCTAGGGTGTACAGATGGAATATGTGGTGCAGGACAAAAGGACAACTGGTGGCTGGCATGCAAAGATTTGGGCCCACTTGTTAAGTTACGTTACTTATTTAAAGCATTAAGAAAAATTGTAAACGTAAAGCCCATCTTCATTGGGCTCGAGATCAAAGGAACAGCCCATATTAGTTAGTATTAGTGGACTCCAGGCCCAAATATTTTGGTCCAATAATCATTGAAGGCCCGTAACACAAAACCCACTAATACAGTTATGTTATTCGCCAAATGTCATATTTTTTTAATGAGAAAATAAGAAATGGCGTAAGGCATCCATCAAATTTTTTTTTTAAAATGACACAAAGGCTCGAGATGGAAACCATAAATCCCCCAACCAACAACAAAATCTAAAAAAATTATTTAAAAATAAACTGAGTAACAAGCAACAAAGAAACAATCATTTTATTTAAGAAAAGTGAAAAATCATGTACTAGCAAACAGTTACACAAGAGAACATAAAAAATGAATCCTCTAATTTCAAACCGACTAAGTAAAACAGATCATCGGTTAATTAAATATGTATTAAACAAAATAATAATCAACTTCACTTATACTAAAAATACAAAGACACTAAACAGTTGGTTTTTTTTTTTTTTGCACCAAAAACAGTTGGTTTTTTAAATAGACAATAAAATTATTTGTGTCAGTATTTGAACTTTGCTCCTCCATTACATTAGAATGAGATCTTAATCAGACTTAATACTGAGCGAACAAATAATTACAATGTATAGCCCCAGTGGAGTATTGTGTTTTGCCTGCTGTTCCGTATAATATACCAAAAGCTACCACTCTATGCTCTGTTTTGTTGCATCTTCAGAATCCGGCCGATTGGGCTCGTGCCGCCGGCGAGAGACTACTTATCAGAAACGGGAACAATGTGATTGTAATCCGAACCGATTAGTCTAATCGGCGTCGGGGTCGTTCCAGCACAAGAGCATGTGGACGCATCGGCCGATGACATAGAACCTCGTCTTCTGCTGCTTCACCATAGACATGCACCTGTTCCTTATACTGTTACTCCGGCGACGGTGGCTCCTCCCAAATTCAGACATCAAGTATGGATATGGATAAAGATACAGATACGTTTTTTTTCTTTCTTTCTTCTATGGAGATAATATAGAAAGTGGATGGCTATATATAGAGTTGAGCTCAAAGAGCTTGAACTGAACTGGGTCCATGTGCTCTTTGACGGGTCAGGACATCATGCGAGGAGAAGCCGTGTGGGAACCAAAATGCACATGCATAATAGAGCCCTCAGGCTCTCTTTCCTCCTCTCTCTCCCTCCCTCCCTACATCACATGCTTCTTTAGAAACTATGTGGATCACTCAATCTAGATTTTAACGTCTCTATTTATCAGTTTCAGCTTTTAAGTTTGATTGAATTTTAACATAATACTAGATATTCTTTCTTTTTGTTTTCACTCACATGCTAGACTCCAAAGTGGTGCTCATTGTTTCTACATAAGAGCATCTCCAATTCAAATAACACAGTCTGAACAATTAGAGGGTGAAAAAAAGTATTTCACAAATATGAAGGATCGGCTAATAGATTTTGTTAAACAATGAGAATATCCCAAGTTAGGTTAATAAGATTTAATTATTACTATCATTTTGAAAACTCGTTTATAATAATAGGATAAATGTCAACGTGACATTGGACCCGCTTAGATTCGTGGGGGAATCAATCAACCGATCGACCCGTGTTTGGGCGAGTAGCCCATGTGGTTGAGTCATCGACCAGTCGACTCCGTCCGCCCTTCTCTCCCGAGCAATCGACCAACAGCTGGTCAAGTAACCAAACTTTACCCCCACAAACGATGCAATCGCCCAACCCAATCAACTGGCTTGAGGATGTTTTGAACAAATGAGCTCAAATCTTAACACACAATACTGATAAAAACAAAATGTGGACAAACTTAGATCATTTTGAGTTTCCAGGCTGGAACGGACTTCAGGAATCCTCATACATTCACGTTTTCATTCTGTACTATACCTTAAACGTCTCATCTCCGATTCACAAACAATCTAAGAGTCAGTGCCTACTTTCACTTTCTCGCGACAACATGCCCAAACTCAAAGACATCAAACGACAACGCTGCATGCAACCATAACCAAATCTTATCTCCAATGGGAATTTTTATTGTCTTTATTTCCCAATTGTTCGATTAAAAAAACACACTATCATTGGTGGGCCCTCCGGGAAAGCTATATAAATTCACCGTATTGTAGTATTAGGCGCAGTGTGTAGTCAACCACCAATCACATGTAATGTAACCTAGTGAACTAGATGATCAGATGGCATTGTTTGGCAATCACGGAACCAATGTAAGTCCAGAAATGTTTCTTAATTTAATATAGACATATACTAAATTATGCAGATTGAGGTTGCACCACATCACCGGGATAGGAAGGAATGGCGTATCTGTACAGCTACGTGCTGTCTTTGTTGAGGCGGTGGTAGTATTTGTCTAAGAGCTTCTCGGAATACTCTCCGAAAGTTATGGCGCCATTCGATAACATCAGCTGAACCACAACAATACACAAGAAAAGGGTCAAATTACTAGTCAGAACCAGTCTATAGATAGCGAAACTCGATTGAGTAAGCAGAACCAGATTCATTGCAGAGAGTATTTATATTTTGGCTCTGTAAGCACAAAGACCAGTTTGTTTCTACTTTCGAGAACTGGACAAGCATTTTCTACTTGGTGCTTCATTGGGTAGAACTAAAATGGGGTGAAATAATGATTGCCGGGTTTAGAGCAATACCATTAGAAGAACAAGGGGCAATTAAGTTTTACTACCCATGATTTGCAGTTCACTACCGAACTCTGAAGTGTGCCAATTTACTATCTTGTACTTCAAGTTTGTCGCAATTATCAGTATTTTTGTTTTTAATGACAAAATTGCAAAATTTGTCATAAGGGACACTTCATTAAAAGCAAAACACTGATAATTGCAACAAACTTGAAGTACAGGGTAGTAAATTGGCACACTTCAAACTTCTGGGTAGTAAACTGCAAATCATGTATAGCATAGGGTGGTAAAACATAATTTCTCCTGGAACAAACACGATGAATAACGGTAGGATCGAGAAATAAAAAAACAGCATGTGTAAAGGTGGCCAAGAAGGAAAATGTTTTAACATCCCAAGTTTTGTGTACATGCCAGTTGTAAAGGGGACCAAGTTTTAGATGTACCTCTTTATGTATGTTGACCTCCTGTGGAAATTTAAGCTTTTCATCCCTACAAATTAAGAATGAATCATTTAAATGTTTTTCACAAAAGATAAGAAAGCTATAAGGTCGCCCCAATGAGCACAAACATCTAAAGTACACTATTGGAAGAAGAGGAATAAGCAAAGATCTCGGGTATAACATTGGAAGAAGAATAACAAGAAGAAGGTAAAGCCCACAATGCAACTAGGGTGATACCAATCTCATCAACTAACAAGAAACATACCAATCAGGTTGCATGAACAATGCAAAAGTAGTGCGTTCAAGTCCTGAAGCCTCCACTCCTTTTGGTGCCTACATAAAACCAATCCACTTAGAAGTCCTCACAATCAATTTAATTCAAGATCAAATTGAAGCCAGGTAAACAAAATCAGATTGAAAAAAGAAAAATATGGACTGATGATAAACTATTTCAGCATAAGATTATTATGGTTTATGAACCAAACTTCTGTTTATAGAACATAAAGATAAGTCATTGGAATTACCCGGACACAGTGAGGTGTGGCACAGAGATAACCTCGTGATAGAATTTCAGTGGTTTCCCCAATTTGGTATGCTATTTCTTCCTCTCCAAAGACAACCTAACACATAAAATGATGTCAAGTCACCATGAAAAATATTCTTTTTCCAAGCACTAATAGTCATAACTAATGTAATAGTGACAGCAAACAAACTCATGCTGGCCACCAGTGTGTACAGCCAAATTAAAGAACCAAAAATTCTCCATATGTTAATTCTGAGCATTGATATTGCCTCATGTTCCTTGTATTTCACAAGATTATTTAAATACTTCTGCAATTCTAAATTTTGGAAAAATAGATTTTTCCTATGAAAGTGAAACATCTGGATGGTAATTCTAGAATATAAAAATTCCAATATAGCTAATAACGAGTTATCATTATGTACAAGTTGAGTGTATATATTGCAATTTATACCTTAACAATCTGATCAGTCCTTGTTCTAATATAAAGGCCAGCGGAATCATCAGGGCAAGGTACTTCCACCTCATTTCTCATAAAAATGGCACGAGTAAGACCTACATGTTGGTTTGTGAAAAAGAGACAAGATTCGAATAAAGAAGTTACAAGTATAATCTTGGCATTTTAAAAATATAAGAAGACTTTATAAATACATCCGGCCCTTGTAAAAAAGATGCAACCTCCTACATGGAGAGCAAGTAGTATATCCACAAAGAAGAGGTGGAATACTATCATAAATATAGTTGAGTGAAATGCTAGGCAACATAACCTCACAGAGATTATCATATATCTGCAGAAGTTAATGCACAGAATTGCTAGAAGTTATGAGTTAGAGTTTGGATGACCTAAAACTTACCTGTAAGTGAACCATGATCTGTATGCCATCCACACCATGACGACATAGACTCATCGTCTTGTATACAACTGCTGCACAAAAATTCATATAGAAATTGTCAAATGATCATCTTTCAGAGTCGACCTTTTACATCCAAAAACTTGTAGGACAATGTTTTCCATTTTTTTATCAGGGCGTTCTTTTTTCTTTCCTGAACATTCTCACATGGTCCAATATGTCATCATAAATAACTAATAAAAGTTGATTGACCATGATAAAATAATTACAGAATGGTAGTGATAAAACCCTGGCTACTAAGTTATCTAGCTGAAACGGGAAAATGTAGTTCTCTTACTTCTCTGTACGAGGCCAGAAGTACTGTGAACCTACTGGTTAATTGAGGCCTAAAGCTAATATAAATGGTCATTAAAAGGCTTCCTCCTTGCTACAGTATATGTGGACTACAGTAGACAGGTTTCCTCACTACATGGATAATTCTCTGCAGCTATCATACAGATTCTTTGAGGATGTTTTTGAATGAGGCGGAGATCCATTGCATGTGGAGTCATTGCAGTTATGAGAATAAATATAAATACTTTCTTTATGAAGGAGGTGAAGTCAAGTAACTGCAAAGAGAAGAAAAACTACACCTCTGGTCAGCTGGAAAATAATAAAGGAGACGCCCCTTGTGACACCTGGAGCGAAGAAGTATTTGTTCAAGGCTTTCAGTCTCACTCATTTTTGACCCTTTGGATACTGTTCAGGTGAACATAGAAGGTGATTATTAATCATGGCAGCAACTAAAATAAGAGCAAGAATTATTTGTGGTATAGAGAATTGAAAGAACTTACCATATTGATCACAGTGATATGCCACCATCAACCCAACATCAAAGATCAGCTTACCAAGGGCTTTGAAAGCTGCACATAAATAATGACAGTCACAATCATCAAATTTCCAAAACATCATCTCAGAACAGAAGAACAAACATAAGCCAAGACATGACAGTATTCCATGGCAGCAAGCTAAGGTGATCAATATATGCAAGGGATAGCACTCACTTAGGATAACAACAGGATGGCACAAAAGCATGACGACCAAAGCACAAAACATGGATTTTAATCTTTAAAAAATACTAATACAAAAAAACTGAAGAGAATTGTTAAACCAGAATCAACCAGAAACATTTAAGCGGTGAATACTTACTCGGCTCAAACAAAATATATTTTAACAAATGGTTTAAACTTCAGCTTGCCGTAAGTGGTTAATTATTGCAACAAAACTTACAATGCTGAGGTTAAAAAATATGCACAGATATCTACACTAAATTTATAGTGTCCAATAAGCTATGAAAGTTAATATCAGATAAGATTAATCTATCACAATTAGCACCGAAGTGGTATACATACCCACTTCAAGTTCCGGCAATGCACTATTAGGCCATATATTTGATCCACAGTATGACGGATACCTACAAGAAATATGATGGGCAACAGAAAGCAGGCATAATCATGTTTAGTATTAACATGTGAAAACAGATGTCTAATGAACAACTACCAAAAAGTTAAAGTAAAATACATTATGTAGTCACTATTTTATTACCATAGTATATATTAATATCATTCACAATTCATTATGTAGTGCAGTCAAAGAATAGCAACTTGGCATGTCAGACAAAATTTACATGAATGTGCTACACTACAAGTTCAAAGCAGAAGCATTGGAAAATGGAATAGGATCTTAGAGCTCCTTTTACCGCTGAATTAGAGACTCATCAGTTGTGGGTACATCAAGAATTGGATTTGCGTAGTAGGAGCCTTTCAACATATCTGTAGAAAAGACGGTCCAGGAACCATGATTAATACTTAAAATGGAATAAAGAAAGTCATAAGGTCGACAGATACTTTAGACAATTTGAGGATGAACAAAACCTCACAAGATACTTGAGGCAATGGAATACTTCAATATGTTACACAAAATAACTGATATAATCACATATATCACCTCATGAATCAAATGAATACTAAGGACCAATTTGACCCTTGCTTCAAGATTTTTATACAGGTTGCAGATCAAGAAAAAGTTATTATAACCCATCCATGTAGTATATCTATGTACTTTGAATACCTTAATGTTTGATTATAGGAAATATGTTTATTAAGTACACAAAATTATGATGTGCAGAAGTTTACCAGGCTTCCCAGACTCGAGTTGCTCCTTTCCATGACTCCATCCGAAGTTGTACCTACAAGTCAAGGTTGGTAAATAGTAAGGGGAAGAAAACTTCAAATCATCTTTGCTCAACTTTGCACCATCAGTTTAAAATATAATTCAAATTTCAAATAATCAAAACACATAAAAATGACTTCCATGTCTAAATTAATATGCAGTTTAATCCAAAAAAATGGTCATTAGTAGGTAAAGATAACTTCAAGAAACGCCTTGAAAGTAATCAGGTAAAGCCACTAAACAAAGAAAAAATCACCTGCTATGAGGATCTTCGAGTTCCTTCTTCACCTCTTCAGAAAGGTTGGCTAACCTGGTGAGAGGAAATAGAAAATCATATGAAAAATTGGACCACAAAACATGTGCCATAGATTCTCCTAGACATTGCATCTAGAGCACTCATTCACTGAATGGACATGAACAATACAGTTCAGAACTTATACCTAGGTGCAAGATGTAGAAGATTCTGACGTAATGCAGCATATCCTGGAACCTACAATGGAAAAAAAAATAGTCATCACAGTGATTGCAGATTTGCAATTATACTTGTAAGAACATTTAGCATAATCCAAAACTCTAACTAGAATGATCCAAAGCATCTCAAAACATAAGAGGAAAAAAAAAAAAAATTCAGTACATCTGAAATTGATAGAATCCCCAGGCCCTTGGGTCCAAATCCTTCTTCAATCTTCAATGACAAGTCAGCCGTCTTGTCCTATTTCAATCCATCACCCAAAAATCAAATTCAATTAGCAATTACATAAAACCAAAACAAATTACTCACAAAATCGCCGGTGAGTGTGATCCATTTGTCAACAGAAAAAATGAGACGAACAGGAAATTGAAAATACATCGAAATAATTGAAAATAGTTCTTCCGTTTTCTGAGCAACCAAACAGAGAGGCCGAGGAGAAACCTTACTTTGAGTACAGAGTACGGTATGGTGACGGTTCTGAGAGCAGTCCCAGCGACGGCGCCGGCGGTGAGAGACATGTCAGAACTGCCGGCGAGAAACGCTCCGATTTCACGGCGTGGGAGAGGGAGGCCGCGCGGGAACGCGACGCGCCTAGGGAGAGAGATGCGTGCAAGTTTGTGTGTGTTGACTGTGTTAGAGAGAATTCAAATATTAGACTTAACCTCGAATTATTTTACTCGCTAAATCAGAATCTTTACAATTAAGGCAATATCAGCTGTTAATGCCGTTTTATAAGCATATAGTATACTGCCATTTTTTTCCATCAGAAATGTTCCGGTTTCGTTTATAAATTATTCTTTTACATTACTTTGTTTCTACTTTATTTAATCTATCAAAAATTAATTCTATGAAGTTAGGTTTTCAAGTCATCGGATCCAATTTATTGTCCTGTAATGCCAGTTTAACTGATCAGGGGCACTATTTTATATAATATCCAGTATTGTTTAAGACAAGGGTTAGGTTAAGGATTGATATTTTATTAATCTAAATTAGTATTAGATTATATATATTGCTTTCTTGTTGATAAAATTCTTCAACAACGTTTCAAAAAAAAAATCTTTAACAATTTGGGATTCACAAAACAACTTTCAGACACGAATGATGATGATACAACGAATCTACGACTAAGATGAGTAGAAGCGTGACGCATAGCAACACTATGGTAACACTGAAATGAGTAGGGGTGTGCAGATTTAACCGGAACCGGCGAAACCGACCGGCACCGGCACCGGTAACACCGGAATCGGGAAGACTCGGTGCAACGTCGGTGGAAAAATAGAGAACCGAGAGGATTGGTGGTCGGTTTCCGGTGTTGATAAATGAAAACCGCCGGTTAACCGGTAAAACCGGCACCGGCAGCCTTCACGTCGTTCTATAATTTTCCCGCCGTCCTTCTTTGCTCCATAGCTTCCATATGCGTTCTAAACCAGAAGAAGATGGAGGAAGTAAAGAAAGATAGGGCTCTTATTGTTTCTAGGCTTTAGTTGGGCTTTATTTTAAGTTTAAATAAGCCTAAATATATTAGCATCCAGCCCAACCCAACTCTTATTAGCCCTAAATTCATCTAACCCTAAAGTACTCGTCATTTTTTCATTCAGCCCCATAAAACAGAAACATGACAAACCTCTCATCTTCTCTTATTTCTTCTCTCGCATGCACAACAGAAATCAGCGAGGACTTGACTTTGTCGACGGTGCAAAAGTTTGTATTTTTCATCCCAGATTTGACGTTATCGGCCGGATCGGTTAAAACCGGTAACCGACGGGTAACTTTACCGGTTAAAAACCGGTGTCATATATCTTTCCGGTGCCGGTGCCTGAAAACGAACAACCGACTTCTTCGGTTCGGTTTTTTTCGCCGTCGCCGGTGCCGGTTAACCGGCCGTGCACAGCCCCAGAAATGAGCTGTGATTGTCAAAATGGTAAGAACATAATGCAATTCATTGTGACATTAGTACATGAATATTTTTGAATTTGCATACAAAGAGATCATAAACAATTGAGGAACAAAGTCTTTGTTTTATATATTTTATAGAATACAGAAACACAATTAAGAGAAACAACATCTTGATCATAACTCATAAGCCATCGGTTGCATGATATGCTGTTTAGGTACCTCACGTGTTGCCCATGTGCTCCTTCTACGCTCGACATATTATCATGCATAGTTTCATCAATCCTGCCACCAGTAACACCATCACTTCATTGGTTGAAGCTTCTGTTCAATTAAGTGAATGACAGAAACTGATATCTCTGTACTAAAATCGTCCTAAATTTCAGTTTGTCAGCTTATTCACACATGTGGTGTAATTGGCTTGTATAGCAAGAACAATAGATAGCTTTAACTTGTGATTGTGCGTTCACTACTCACTAGTTTCTCGTACATTACAAATGAAGAAACGCTAACATAAGGTTAAAACAAAAATTGTTTCCATCCCTTTTGGAGGTAATCACAAAATGACTGCATGCTTGACATGAACAGACCTGATGGCAAGTTCTCCATGATGCGAAACTATGGTTGCAAGTTGTGTAAATATGCTGCTTAGCTCATGAATTGTTGACTCCACACTGTGAAGAGCTTCAGCTCTGCTCTGTACGCGGTTGTCTTGTATGGGAACCAGCTGCTTAATATTAAACTCTTGAGCTAAATATTATGTAACAAATAATGCTACAAGTACATAGAACACAGCATATAAAAATATATGTATACGAAGTTCATACTACCTAGGTTCAATGACTGTGCACTTTGATTTACAGCATTTTAATACAGAAAATAATGTAGTACCTAAAACAATTAAAGAACAAAGGTCTAAGTCTCCAGCCAGTAAACCATATCAAGAAATGCAGGTTTTAGAATCATATATGTATTGATTCAAAGCAATTAAGTTCATGGTCTTTACCTAGGAAATAACTGGGATGAAGATGTGGAGCCATTGGCCCAAGGCAGAGGTGATTCTTCACTAGCAGCTGCTCTGGCAGACAAATAGATTTGTTGAATCTTTTGAAGCATTTGAAGAAAACAATTGCCTTCTGTTCTCACGGACCTCTAAATTATGCATATTCACAAGCAACTCATATCACTTTCACATGCATGAAAATGAAACAAATAAAGAACCCCAAAAGGGTCTCTCGAGCAAGCTATGGTGCACTTGTATCTACTGACTAATGAACCTCTGTCCTCCTGGTTAAGACTTATTTAAACTACTTTTTAGCACTCATCAAGCGGATCATTATATTATCTACAACCGTGCTTTCATACTGGGAGTTGCAGACAAGTTTCAGGTCTTCGGTCTACCACAGCTGAATTAAGTCCAGTATATCTTGCCTTATGACTGTGGTTAGCTCTTGAATCTCCCTGGTTGGATCATCAAACACTGATATCCTCTTTGCAATTGATGACAAAGAGCAACAAACAGTTCAGTATCTTCTGGTCCAAATACCTTTCTAAGTTCTAAGCATCCTATATCAATATATCATCACAAATCAAGTTATTGCCATCGTGACCAAAAGTTTTCTAGTACCAACACTGAATTATTTATTCATCTGGCATTTTAGTATAAGTTGTGTATACATCCACAATTGTCTACAACCATTACTTCAAACACAATCACTTAAACACCCGACAATAATCATCGAAATGAGCTAAAATTCCTGAAAAGAAACACTGCAAGTGATCTGCAATATGTTTATGCACAAAATTCTGCAACAGTAATAATGTAGATACTCTAAGATTGTTCTTGCACACAACTAAATCTCAATCAAGCCATGTTCAGAGCTCGTCCAAGACACTCAATGCCAACAAAATTAGCACCTAATATGTAACCAGTAAAACTCACACCCGCCTCTACTTTAGGCATTTCATACCTCGGATCTTAACTAAACTGGAAAACAGCTAGCATAAGAATCATAAGAGTAACCAATAGAAGCTAAAGAAACTCAGAACAGCTCTAAATTGACTTCCACACATTATTCACAACTGAAAGTAGACATATACAAAGTGAAATCTTCAGCACCGCTGAGACCAAAAATAAGCAAATCCAGATCACTCACATTGTGCAAGCTTCGCTAGTTTCTGAGATTTCTGGAGAATTCCATACCCGATCTCCGATCCCCTCTTGTTGAACTCCGATTGAGTGGCCAATGCTCCCATTCAAAAACGCATTGGTATTCTTAAGCTTCCCAGCTACGTTATAGAACTCGTCAATCCAGTCCCGGCGCGACGACTTCGCCGGCTTCACAGGCATTTCTATGAAACGCTACGACTGACAATAACACCTCCGGTACAGAACAATCAAGAACATCACCGAACTACGGTACCAGAGTTCCGAGAGCAACGAAACCACAAGCCTAGCATCAGCTGGGTCGATTCCTGCTTCAGTAACGGTGATAATTAGAGGTTAATTGGAGGATAGACGAAGAAGATGAATCGCAGAGAAGGAGCGAATTTGCAGATCTATATGAATTGAATTCGCTGAAAATGAAAATTTGCTCCCTCTTCAAACTAAACCGCGCATATATCTCTTTATTTTACCGCTCCAAAAATAATGAGAAATAAACATAAAAATAGGATTTGCGTGGGTTACCCGAGGGTGACTCACAGTCAGCCTAAGGTTAGATCGGGAAACTCAGAACAGCACTGAGATTCTCTCCTTTCTCTTCTCTTTCTCGTTCGAATTCTCCGTATCATTCATGGCGTGCTACTATAATCTGAATCTTCGTCTCTACCAATCGATCCCGTCGCTCACTCGGTTCAATTCAGCTCCACGAGCTTTCTCTAAGCTGTCTTCTACACCATTTCCGTTTCGCTGCTCGGCTCGTGCTCTATCCGTTTCAGCTGACGCTAGCATCAGTACCAGCTTCACTTGGGACGACGTCGTTCGAGTTTCTCAGCCGGAGTACACACCCGGCGACGAATCTTC
>JAYMSW010000042.1:0-36339 GCA_036897725.1 Erodium texanum
ATTGTCAAGGTCTAGCTAGGTCCATCTCGACCTCCATTTTCCTTCACATTGAAGCAATTGGGAAGGTCCATGGGGTGTTGAAATTTTTGATGACGAAAAGTCATGTGTAGAGATCTTGCCTACATATTGATTAGGGGGTTTGGGTAAGGGCTTGACCGCCATCTTGTAGCTCACTCTTGAGACAAACAGAAAGAAAATGCAAATAAAGAAAAGGACAAACAAATATGAAAAGATTCCACATGGTATTGAAAAATATATGGAAGCTGAAAGCAGAATTTTCTGCATTCAGCTTGAACATTTCTAAATATATGTTTTTTTTTCTAACTATTCTTCCAAGGGTTTTACCATAATTTCGAAGTGCAATGGATTGTTTCCGTTACATGATATTTGGTCAAAACTGGAGATGCTATATATAGCGAGAAATAAAACGCATGAGATGCATAATATGGATATTATTTTTCCTTTGGTTTATAGTTTCTCTTACTTTATCCTTAATTCTGATATTTGATATTTGATATTCATAGCTTGTATGTCAGGTTCTTGTAATCCCGACTCTTGTCTAACTTAGAGATGAATTACTTATGCAATATTCGGTGCATATATGATGAATGAGATGCTTTTCTCATTTATTTGTCTCATATATGTTTGGTTAATGCTTCTTTGTGACAAATGACATAGGTTGAGCATTTTCCTGAGTGGTATTTTGTCAAGCAAGAGGATATAATCATTTAGTCACTTCGTTCTCTTTCTTTTCTTTAGAGGCACATACATTTACAGTGCTATATTTATCTAATGTTCTACTCCGTCACGATGCAAACACAAGTATTTTGTTCCCATATTTGTGAATCTAATGTTTATCCTTGTTTCTTCAGGGAGTGTTTGGTTGATCTGATGGCTGCTCCGGGGACACTTATTCCTGCTGATATTTTAAGTGCAAAGGATAGTACCTTAAAACCGTATAATCCAAAGATAAGCCAGATCCCTTCCCTCCTCACATCTAATGATCCTGTAATTGTTTACTCAAGGCCCAAGCCATCACTTGGTAAGGGGACAAGTCAAAGCTATGCCGTTAGGAGTACTTCACCCTTGAATAGAAAACCAGCTACTCAAAAGGAAGAATCCTCGCCTTCAGTAATGGGTGCAATTGGGGATAGTGGTGTTGGCTCATCTGGAACTTCTGAAAGAACGATACCTAACCAGTTCGATCATCTTCCCTCATCAGCCATCTACAAAGGGAGTCGTGGGTCGTCTGCAGTTGGTGATGGTGTGAGGAAGAATGTCAATGTAGTTCCGTATGGTCACAATGGCACTGACGACTTAAACAACCTTTTTGCAGATCTTAATCCATTCCAGACAAAAGGGACTGGAAATTTTTTTGCACAGAGTAAACCAATGGAAAACAAAGTTGACGAGTTTCAGAGAAACATGAACAACCCTGTCTCTGGTCGGCCTCCTGTGCCATTAATGTGGAAAAACAAGTATGCTCGCAATGAAGTCCCTCAGAAGAAAGAGTATGATTACATGGAAGGTCTCTTCCCAAGATTGAACCGTGAACCTAATGCTTATAATCCGTCGTCATCAGCGTCCACCAGCTCTAACACTGGAAAAGTCTGCAACGATGGTTTCAAATTATCTAGTAATTCGAATCTGCCCACAAATGATAGAGCGAATATGAATCCCTTTTTTGGTACTACTTCAGTATCAACACCTAGCATGCCTCACTTCAATGGCTTGCCTTTCGTTAAGGATGTTAGTACTAGTTTTAAGGAAGAACATCTGGGGGATCGGGAGGATCATCAAAATGACACCGGAGTCATGAGTAAAGAACATCACCAAAATGAGATTGGCTTCCATGAACAGATGAAATACGCACATGATAGGTTTATGGGAACTGATCTGAAACTGAAGGATCCAGAAAGCCCTTCATCGTCAGTTGGCTCCAGCATAAGTACAGGTGTAAGTAGGATGGATCAGATATTGGATGATGTTGATGTTAGTGAAAGTGAAATTCCTTGGGAAGATTTGGTGATCGGTGAAAGGATTGGACTAGGTAATGCATATGGCTTATTGGTATTCTTTATTTTTTGCAAACTATTTTAGAGTTTTTAATCCTCCATAAAATTACTCTAATGCTTATTTTGCTTCTAAGCTTTACATGTAAGCTTTTACCACTTGATAAAGTTGACCAGTTTCAACTTTCTTTGATAGATATGAAGAATCCTTGACATTTGTTTGCTCTGCTATTACTGTCATTCTTCATGATGTTCGAGTCTGCCATATTTATCCCTTTTTCTCCAGGCTTCCTATTCTTTTTATTAATGTATTCTTGTGCATAGGTTCTTATGGAGAGGTGTACCAGGCAGATTGGAATGGCACAGTAAGTTGTCTTCCTGTGTCTTACATCAATACATCTTATGCTTTATCCTCTTATTTCCAATTACAAAGATTGGACTTAGGTCCCTATCTAGTTGCCTGAAATTTACTGATCTCTTAGTCATCAAATTTAATTGCATTGATATCTGATTGCATAGTATACCATTTAAAAAATACTTATTTATTGGAAAGTTGGGTTTTTTTATTTAACTTCAGGAGATTTATTCTGGTAAAATCTGATTGCATGGTAAAATCACATGAACCTGGATTTGTGATGTTGCTGATGGAATGCTGTTTAACTGCAGGAGGTTGCTGTGAAGAAGTTCTTAGACCAGGATTTTTCGGGAGCTGCTTTGGCTGAGTTCAAAAGAGAAGTAAGCAATAGTCTATCATTCTATTTTCAATGCCGTTATCCAATCAAACACAGCCTTAATTCTTAGATGGTGGTAATACTATTGTTAGTAGATGGGCCAAGCTTCAACTACAGTGAAGCTGGCACTTCGTGCTTTCATCATTTTACACCGCAATGATAGAAAATACGATTCCTAGTTCACAAAAAATTAGCCAAAAACATGCCTCCCCATGGTGATTGGAAAAATGTAATGGCATGCTGTGATTTATCTAAACATTTAAGATATAGACTTTGCATTTCAATTTATCCATGTTTGGTAAAACGTTAGGAACTTTGTAGCAGCATATGTGCATTGGGTATCATGCCTTTATATTTCTTACTGGTCAGAACTCATTCCTTTCTACTGCAATGCTAGGTGCGGATAATGCGTAGATTGCGTCATCCAAATATTGTTCTTTTCATGGGTGCTATTACTCGTCCTCCTCACCTTTCTATTATTACCGAGTTTCTTCCAAGGTATAATTTTGTGCTTTCACCTAGTCACAATATTCTTAATCGAGATGAATTTCTAGACAATATTAGCCTGGCATGATATGCTAGCTTATAGTGTTTCAAGGGCGTGACTAGTTTGGTTTTCCAGGGGAAGCTTGTACAGAATTCTTCATCGTCCTCACTGTCAAATTGAAGAGAAGCGTAGACTTAAAATGGCTCTTGATGTGGTATGAATACTTGGCCCTGATTTTTAGCTGTTATTGGTTTCTTTATATTTGTACTTTTGTGAATTTACATGAAGACCCCTCTTGGTTTGGTTTTCCATGTATTTAACCAGCTTGAGTTTCCTCTATACGTTATTTCTACTGAAATAGATGTTTCTATTATCTTTTTATATACTAACTTAACGAGCTACATGAAGAACATTCTTACGCTTCCTAGATCATAGTCACACAATTAGAAGATGCTAATTAGAATAATGCATGGAACTGACTTATTCTGGGAAGTAACTTTATTGGGTGTTTTGGGTTCCTTTTTGGTGAAAGGAGTAATCTATCAAAAAACTTTATTTTAATTGTCACAAGTGAAATCGTGATGAGTAAATATTTTTGAACCCATATCACAGTCGAGTAATTTTTGGCCAATGTGTATTTTCAACAGTCAGAACTCTAATTTTGCAGGCAAGAGGTATGAATTGTTTACACACCAGCACACCAACAATCGTCCACCGGGACTTGAAGTCACCAAATCTCTTGGTTGATAAGAACTGGAATGTCAAGGTATGACCACATTCTTTTGTGTGGCGTTTTCGTCCTTTTAAATATAAAACACAGGTTCATTTATATTTTACACTAGTTATATAAACGTCTTACCACACATAACCAAGTTTATGAGTGGGTTTACCGTTTCTCTTGGTGTATATACGATGATGGACTCAATGCAAGCCTGTGCTCCCAAGTATCACTAATCACAGTATCACATTATTTATATATCCCAAACTGCACAACAGTGAGCTTATTAAGATAAGAATATAACATATAGATAAATATAAATGTGGAAACTGAAGCAACCTTTGGTATATTTATGCTGAGTTTAACATTTAATTATTTGAGATCCATATTTGACATATTAATGTTCTTGACCCATCCAGGTGGGTGATTTTGGCTTGTCACGTTTGAAGCACAACACATTTTTATCATCCAAATCAACTGCCGGGACGGTGAGTATCTCAAATCCATGATCTTACTTGGCACAAACCCCTTTTCAAATCTATTCCAAATTAAGTTTATTCATTTACTTATTTAAATGTGTTAGCCGGAGTGGATGGCACCTGAAGTTCTCCGCAATGAACCATCGAATGAGAAGTGAGTTCTTATAACATTTATCTCCATTGTCATAACCTCTGTTTATAACATCAAGACACTGAACTTCTGAATCTTATGAACAATGCAGGTGTGACATTTATAGCTTTGGAGTTATTCTGTGGGAACTTGCTACTCTCAGGCTCCCTTGGAGCGGGATGAACCCTATGCAAGTTGTGGGTGCAGTGGGTTTCCAAAACCGCCGCCTTGAAATCCCAAAGGAAGTGGATCCTTTGGTTGCAAGAATCATCTGGGAATGTTGGCAAACGTAAGTGAATAAAATAGTGGAAAACATATCCAATACTGTCGTGGCAATTCAAATTGTTTCTTGCTTATGTAGAAGCAAGAAAGCGCCAACCATTTTTTTGATTAGTAAAGAATTTTTTAAGATTGATGTTTCAAGCATGAGCTCCCTTATATAGAAGAAAGCTCTAAATTTATTGTGACCCCCACCTTGAGAGAGGCCCAATAAATAAGGAGTGAGATACCGCTGTTGGGACTTGAACCTAGGTCCCAAGACCTAAGTTCAAGTGCTTGACCAGTTAGAGACAAACAAGCTTTGGTGTCATGACAATTCAATTGATTGTTCTCCTTCCATTGTGTTATTTCCAGAGATCCAAATCTTAGGCCGTCTTTTGCACAGCTCACAGTAGCCCTGAAGCCCTTGCAGCGGCTCGTAGCTCCCTCACATCTGGACCAACCAAGCTCACCATTGCCTCATGAAATCTCGGTAAACTCTAGACCTTGATTCTCCGGGACACTTTGCTTGCGAGATAGATAGTAGTACTGTAAAGGTTGTTTTGTTAGAGGGAGGGAATGAAATAATAAAAGGAGCGAGAGAGGGAAAAAAAAGGCTCTCCGGGAAGGTGCTGTGTTGATGTTCTTCAAGTAAGGTTGCTGCTAAAATACTACAGAGCAGCCCTTTTGTGTACAGTTGGTTGGGTGTGGTCTGCTGTGGGAAGAAGCTGAAGCTTTTTATGTTTTGTAATGCGTTCATGGCAAACAAAAGGTTGTCATATAAAGAGGAAATTCCATGTAACAAACCCAAATTTTCTGTATGTTAACGTCCATGCAATGGTTCAAGTATATATAGATATATAGAAGTGTGAAGTTTGGATATTCGTGGCTGTACTTACAGACTTGCATTTTTTCCTATCCCTATCCGGTTCGTGTCCGTGCCCTGCTCCCTGATTCTTTTTGCTGTTGTCTTGAACTCGTTTCGATCTAATCGAATACAGGAAATTGTTGAAACCCGATTTCAAGTGAAAATATATTTGTTATGCATCGAATGCATGTTAGGTGAGATTGATCACACCGACCTGATAGTAGATTTTTTTATTCCCGTTCCAAATCAGATTAGGGCATGGCTAGTGCATCGCCGGTGGTAGCATTGTAACATCAATATGTGTTGGGTCATGTGGCAGTAGTGTGCTAGCTTAAAACAAGATTAATACAGCACTAGTGCTATCATTTTTATTAATATTGTTTATTAATAAAAAAATGTTGAGAGAGAGATAGAGGAGAGAGGAGGGATGGGTCAGCCATTGCCATCTTTGATAGAAAGAGGAAGGGAGAGGAGAGGTAAGTCAACTATCGTTGGTTTGTGTGTTGACATTGACTCTAGAAATAGTTCTAGGATTATCTGGGGCTGACATTAGCATCGGTGTTGAACAAGGTTAGACAGGGATGACACAAGCGTTAGACAGGACTGACATCAACTAGCACCAATCGTTAACTTTGTCCTTAGAGACATACCTAAGAGTAAGTATGAGGGAAAGAGGAAGTGCTTTCTCTTAAATGTCACTTGAGAGAGTGACTGAATTTTAATGTGGACTATAATTATTATCATTTGAGTTGTTTATTTTAAATTATCTCATATATATATATATATATATTATGACGGTGCATGAATTGTTATTAAAGTATTAAAATATGTAATGTTACTGTATCAAAATTTTCAAAAAAAAGAAAAAACTTAAAAGAGTAAGATAAATTTGCTTGCATATCTAATGGGCTGGGCCTTAGACTGACGAGACTCCGGTAATAAATAAGCTAACACCCAAGCCATCTTTGAAGGCCCGATTTCATTAATCACGTGAGGAACACGTGCACAGCGGTCACCTATACGAAAGATAAAACCCTAGCAAAGTAGCAGCTGAACCCAGTTCTGTGACTCCGCTCGTTCTAGTCTCGTCGCCCTCCGCAGCTGCAACACTAAGTTTTGGTTTCTGCACCCTCAGAGCAGCAAAAATGGTGGCCGCTAAGAAAACGGTACTGTTCCTCTATCAGAATCTATCCTCCTTGCGTAGTAGTAGATTTAGTTTAGGATCTGAATTTGATGCCTGTTTTGAAAATTGCAGAAGAAGACACATGAAAGTATCAACAGCAGGCTCGCTCTCGTGATGAAGAGCGGGAAATATCATCTTGGCTACAAGACCGTGCTTCGCACTCTCCGTAGCTCCAAAGGTTATTGATCTTCATCGTTTTATGTTCGTCTGTGATTTTTTTTAATCGTTTTCCCCAAAATTGATGTGGGTTAGCACGGATCTTGTGTGTATATATTGCATCTGGAATTTGATTTATGATTATTTATGAGGTTGGTGTCGTGAAAATGCAGCCAAGTTGATCATTATCTCAAACAACTGCCCACCTCTTCGGAAATCGGAAATTGAGTATTATGCTATGCTTGCCAAGGTCGGCGTTCATCACTACAGTGGAAGTAAGTATTGCCTCTTAACAATGTCAGTCAGACTCATATTACTAATTAGAAATGTTAATTCCATTAAGAAATCTGATTGACCCATTTGTTTTTTCATCAAAGTTTATGGACTAGGTTAAGGATCAGTGGAGCTAGTGCTTGAATATCCCTATCCATGCCTCCATTTTGTGCTAACCCATTAAGCCCTTAGAACCAGTTTACATATATTAGTGGTCATTCATGCAATAGCTAATGAAACTCATTTTTGGACAAACTATTTAGTACATCATGATATCATTTTATTGGGACATGAGAAGTGCTAGCTTTTTCATTTTTATTTTTGGTTCTTATGTCAGTAGCTGAAACTGGCTACTACGGCACAGCCATGTGATGTCATTTTTACATATTGAGTGCACTAGACCACATTGGT
Source organism: Erodium texanum (assembly GCA_036897725.1). Lineage (NCBI taxonomy): Eukaryota > Viridiplantae > Streptophyta > Magnoliopsida > Geraniales > Geraniaceae > Erodium > Erodium texanum. The sequence continues at coordinate 7,707 of JAYMSW010000042.1, forward strand.
ATATTCTGTTTGGACATTTGTAAATACATTGTCAAATTATTTCATGATCATGCAGTGGTTCTGTTTTTCCCATTAGTGAATTAGAGACATCCATTTCTATATGCTTCTAATCATCTTAGGCAGTACAAATGCAATTACAAGCTTTTCGTACAAAGATACGTTGTCTTGTAGAGGCTTGGTAGTGAAAACTCTCTATTCATCTTAATCTATAGCTGTAGTTTTTGTTATGCTGTAAAGTGATTTCTAATGCTAAGTTCTCATCCAATCTTGCATTTTTGTTGTGGTTTTAGACAATGTTGATCTTGGGACAGCCTGTGGAAAGTATTTTCGTGTGTCATGCCTCAGCATTGTCGATGCTGGTACGTGACTTTGCTTTACTTGCCATGCTTGTTTTGTATGGTTTCAGATTTACTCAGTTTGATTGACTTTTATCCTTCCATTACCTGCAGGTGATTCTGACATTATCAAGTCATTGCCTGGTGATCATTAAGGCACTACATTTTTAGTTTCCAAAGTTTGTAGTTGTCATTGAGAAAAACATCATTCTGAACGATCTAAATTTTGGTTCAGTATAAATTTGCCTCGGTTTTCTCCAGTTTTGAAATTTCTGTGGCACTTAAATCCTATGATTGTATGATTGATCTTGTGACCTCATCAGTCCAAGTTTCTATGCTGTTAGTTTTAAGTAACATGATTTTATGTATCTTGCTGGTTTGATAATGTTGCATCTTTTATTAGGTGCATTGAGTATTATTCGGTTTCTCTATCTTTTAGATTTTTGAAAAGCTAAACCCAAAATCCACCATAAAAAATGAATTGAATTATGAGTTATGGTGGGTTTAGTGTCTGAAATCTCAGAACGTTGGTTCCAGATCATATATATTACAATTTCCCTTGATTATGATGTAGTTGTTAGCATACAAGTTAGGATCGTTCTTATTTTTTTTTAAAAAAAACACATAAATTTAAAAATAAAATGTTTACGAAATTACAAGTGTACCATTATTGAATATTGGTTTTTACCTAATTACATATAATTTTTGTGATGTTAAAATGTTGACTCTAGTCAAGACTTAATTGTGACCATTACTAGACTACTAAGCTAAATGTTTAATCACTTTGATAAGTAAGATTGAACTGATTTCTTGAGTGTGATACAAACTATGATATCATAAGAAAGACTCACTTAAAAATTAAAACAATTGAATAATTGTATTTTAAGGGGAACTTTCACATGCCCCTTTATCATACATCTTATAATCAATATATGCTGTTTAATCAGTATATCTAACGATGCAGAATGTAGGAGTAATTATAATTTAATTTAATTAAAAAAAATCCAAGTTTTACGCATTTACACTTTTGTCATTAATGAATCTGGTTTAACTTGGAACTTTGAATTACACTAATCCAACAACCTAGACTATTCTCACGATGTATATGGTATTATTAAATATATATTGTTAGTTCAATAATTCACAAAAAAACATTTACTCCTAATTTAGATAATTTATATGTAATTATGGTTTAAATTATTTTTTCTCTTAACTATCCAATTCGAATCCTAGTGAGGACAATAAAAATACTAGTTACGTCTGACTTAAATATACATTTGTTGGTACATATTTACTGTCCTGTCAAGTCTGATTTAATTTAGACTGTGTAGCATTTATTTCATAAAAAAAATTCTGTTTATATTAGATAATTGAATTTGTAAAGAGAGTTTAAAAGTGAACAAATATTTAATTTTTCGTAATTACCGTGCTGTCCGCACGTGCCAAAGTCGGGGGACAGATCTCTCTCTCTCCACTCTCACAGATCCACACTGCAATACTCAGAGATCTCTCTCCCTCCCTCCCTTTGCTGTGTGATCTCTCTATGCTCGAACTCGTCTCGCTCATCACTTCCAATTCACAAACCTGAACCTACAATTCGATCACTCGCGAGGTCGGAACAGAGAGAGATTCAGCAATGGCTTTCATGGCAGTCCTGGAAACGGACCTTCGCGCTCTCTCAACCGAAGCTCGCCGTCGCCACCCTGCCATCAAGGACGGCGCCGAGCACGCACTTCTCAAGGTTCCTTTCACTGCATAACCTCTGATTCTCTCTGTATATATACGTACACTAGTCGTATTGACAAGATTAGTTGAATTGGTGAATGCTGTTTGTTTCGAATTCGCGTCCATATGAATCTTACCTTTGCTTTTAGGTGTCTAGGACCTTTTGAGGTTTTTTTCTGTGTCCGAGAAATTCACATTGCTTACTTAAAGTGGTTGCATTTGTAGCTATTGCTAGTTGATCATGATCTATGGATATTTTTTTTTTTTGAATTGTTGTAAATATTTGCATGGTGATTACTTCAGTAATATTTTATTCAATTGTTTTTATAACATTTAAATTTTATTTGGGATGTTTCTTTGGAGTTGATTAAGATTATTTTGAGAATTGGGAGTTTAGCGGATAGTTTTTATTTTTATTTTTAGGAAATGGGATTAAAGGACAATTTTGGTGATTCGTTTTTGGTGTTTATATGATACATAGGAATTAAGTATCCTTCCCATTACAGTCTGGTATAACTAATTGCTCCTGTTGAGTTGAATTTTCAAACTTTGCCATTTGAATATCGTACTTGTGAGTGGACACCTATTTCATTTGGGATAATTGATTTAGGAATCTGTGCTGGGTGTGGCTGTTGAGGAAATGGAAGAACAAAAATAAAATTGAAGTTAGAGTTTAGTTGTATTTGGACTTAAGGGTTTGAGACTTGGGTTTTGGCTTTTTTGAATTTCAGGTCTAGAGCTTACTTTGATCTTAGTCCCTGTTTTATTGAATACAATACAGTGTTATGAAGAAAATAATACAAACTTTATGCATTCAATTTGATGTTTATGTTTTGTGAAGTGAAAGTCAGCAACACTTACCCTAGAGTTTGTTGGTGTTTGAACTGTAAAATTCATGCTATTCAAGAATTTAGAGCCTGTAGATTTTCTGTACTATTTTGGAGAAATTTTGGAGAAATCAAATGTTGTATGAATGAGGGCCTTTAATATGAGGTTATCTCTGATTACTTTATGTTCCAATTTGTTTTCTTTGTTGAGCATTATCTATCACTTCCTGAATTAACAACACTCATTTTCTTTTTTTCAGTTTTTTGTTATATAAAAAAGTTTCATTTAGATTTAGGGACATGCATGTTTGACTTTGTGAATTGTGAATAAAGATATATGCTTTATGGTACTCTGATTATGGAATCAAGAAATATGTCATTTTGAATGTCAACATGCAGCTTCGGTCACTCTCAAGTCCTAGTGAAATAGCTCATAACGAGGACATACTGCGGATTTTTTTAATGGCTTGTGAGGTCAAAACTGTCAAGCTGAGCGTAATTGGACTTTCGTGCCTTCAAAAACTCATTTCTCATGACGCCGTTGCTCCATCAGCATTGAAAGATATACTCCCTACCCTCAAAGATGTAAGTTTATAGTTACAATCGTAATATGGTTTACAATGCTTTAAGTTTGCTCTGAACTTCTAGAATGGAGTCTATATGGATATGCTTTATGTATACTTGTGATTTACTATCTTGATGTTGATACTAGGTCCTTGTAGTGAGATAAAACAACCATAAGATGCGTATTGTAGATATTGTTTATAATTCATGTGATAACCATTCAAATTCCTTAAGAAATAACTTATGATAAAATCTTCATCTTATTCCATGTAACAAATTATACAGGAGACCATGTAAGTACAACTAAAAATGCTTTTTTCTTCTGAGATCTGGATGACAATTAAATTGGTATGAGCAATAAGATATGGATAACTTTAAGTGATCTACCCAAGGAGTAACTATAATAAGAAAATCTTCACTTAGAAAGTTCCAAAATAGTAATTTAGGGTATCTAAAACTAGTAAATATGACGTTAGCTTTCAAGCCATCATAGACTCCCACAACAAACTTTCTTCATGTATTTTCCACGTCTTTGACATGTATATAGGCTTCAGATTCCCCCATTGTCTTCATGCTATCATAATTAGTTCGAGGGAATTTAGATCATACCATGCACGACTAAGCACTTTAAATGATAATTCAAGTAACTTTTAGATGATACAGAAATTTCCGCTACATCCATATGATTCCGAAATTTTATGCGTACATACATGATACACCTAAACTTTTGCCTGTCCATAGAGATTTATTATTTCACGTTCTTTTGGTATGTGGCAGTGAGCTTGATATTGTAATTAGGTCTATCTTGCAATCAATAGCTTTGTGATGGGATATTACGTACAGGTTTGCAAGAGAGCTTTACTGTTGCTCTTGGGAGCTCTCTTTAGTAAAATGTTGTGTGTGGCTCGCTCAAGAAGGATTAGGATGTTTTATTGTAACCTTTGAATCTGTATGAGGAAAGGAAGCCATAATGTAAATATCTAATACCATTGAACATTTTTTTGTTGTAATTAAGGGTAATCACACCTGCCGAAGTATCGCAAATTGATCGAGTGTGAAGTTAGTGACAGTTTGGTTTATGGGTTAGATCCTCCACCTGATAACTTAATTTTTTTTGGGTTGTAGTAAAGTTTCACATGCTATTAGGGTTGTGGCTGTGTTTACTCCTTAGTCCATGTGGATGCCAGACAAGCACACAACCCTATGTTCTTAGACTTGCACGTGACATGAGTCGGAGTGTTGAAGTGTCCCACATTGAAAGATGGTGGAGTTGGACATGGTAGCTGTGCTCTCCACCTAATAACTTAAGCTTTTGGCCTTTTGGGTTGTAGTAAAGTTTAATGACTTCAAATAGTAAGCAGGTGACCAATAATTGGTGAAGAACTAAATTTCTTTTGTACATTGAATTACAAACAAATGGTTGATAAAAAAAGAATTACATACATGGTGCCTCCAAATAATTTGAAGTTGTGTTATTGTTGATTAAAGGCAGTTACTCCTAGTGGCAATGACATGACTGACACATGGTGCAGTGACACGTATACTGTTCTTGCTAGAGCTCTAGGATAATAATGACTCAAATCTTACTTATATACTTTTATTTCTCTAAATTCTAATGATATATCCCCTTATCTAGCTGCAATCTTTGTATAATATGATCTCCTATCTAGCTACTCTCTATGGTAAAATAAGTTTTATGCCTCAAACCTTACTTATTTTTCATCTCCTGCAGCATGCCGAAATGGCTGATGAGACTGTTCAACTAAAGACATTACAGACCATCTTAATAATATTCCAGTCTCGCTTACATCCTGAAAATGAGGTGATAATGAATTTCATGAAGTTCCTTGTTATTTGAAGTTTATAGGCTTACCATTTAGCAATTTGTAAATTGTGTAATTTTTGGTTTGTGGCAGTAAGCAAGTTCCACTATATGTATTATGATTAAAAGAAAAGATTACCATAAATGAAATGTATTCCATCTACGGTAAATGGCATGCCTGATATAGATGTATCAATTAATATTAATCAGTCGAGTCCAAAATGCATAAACCTCCAAATTATATTACAGATTACCAAAATATGCTACATAAAATTGTTGTGAGAACTCAAAATTTCAAAGCTTGCTGGAAGGGTATACTAAAGTTAATCTTTACTGTAAGAATTGCATGTCCATAATATTGGTTTGGTATAATGGTCAGAGTTACTTGAATTTGTGGAATGAAAAAAGTAATTATTGTTCGGTATATCTGTACTTTAGTTATGTTATTCTCCAATGATAATTGGTTTCATATGATTGTGAATTTATGTTTTCCTTCTATGCTCTGGAAGACATATCTATACTTGTCTTGCTTTCTCATTGTTTTCAGTTTATAATTCGTTGCTGTTTTGTTCTTTTGGGTTCACATACATTAACCATAAAATGACATCTTATGAATGACCGGCTTGAAATCATAATTGAGAAGCTTATCTGTTACAATGTTGTTCTCAAGATTGCAGTGCTGAATTGATCTGCATGTATTCTGCTGGCTTCTTTTAAGACAAAAATCCATAGCTTAACTATAATTCAAAATATCTTTGTAGTTAAAAAAGTCTTCGAGGCATCAAGAAATTTATAATTTATCGAGTATGTTTATAATTGTGGAGAACTTGATTGTCTTATTTGCTTGATATTATGTTATGTGAACTTTCCCCTAATATGTGCTATAAGAGTGGAATACTTTTTTGAGTGGTAGATTTCTATTCAGGAGAGCTATTGCAGATATTCCGTTGCATTCCATTTCATTCAGCAACTTGGCAGTTTTATATGCTTTTTTTGTTTTATTTTTGTTTTTACTACCTTTTTCTAGTATGGTAGGTAGGTAGGGCTTTTTATATCGAACATTTCGACCTTATTTTTTCATTAATTTCAGGACAATATGGCTCAAGCTCTTGACATCTGTCTTCAGCTTCTTGAAAACAGCCGATCCCCTGACAGTGTGCGAAAGTAAGCTTAATTTTTTACTTGCACTTTCGAATGTCAAGAGGTTTTTATCCACCATGTCCTCTATCGATGTCATTTCCGGTAGAAGTTTTGGCTTTCTTTTCCACATGGATTCTGTTTTTCATGCGATTTCTTTCAGTACTGCTGCAGCTACCTTCAGGCAAGCAGTAGCCATGATTTTTGATCATGTGGTTTCTGCTGAATCCCTTCCCGTGGGCAAATATGGCTTTGGTGGAGGTCACATGACTCGAACCAGTTCTGTAACTGATGATGTTAGCCGCAATATTAACCATATAGAGTAAGCAATATTTTTTGAACATAGTTTTCTATTGATTTACTGTAATTTTCTTACATCACATTTTTGTCATTTAGATAGTATCCTATTATACATAATGTTTCTGTATTTGGTGTTGTAAATTTTTACCTTTTGTCCATCATTGCTTTTTCATATTTAATGTGAATTTGATTTTTGGCATCGGTCTGAGGGTTTTGTTGTATTGATCTCCTTACTTGCATGACAATAAATTTGGATTTTTTGTCCTCTGAACAGTTCATTGGACCAAAACTATGTTCCTGGGCAACCATCAACAATGAGGGAGACCCTGAGTAAAGATGGAAAACTTGGGTTGCGTTTGCTGGAAGACCTGACAGCTCTTGCTGCAGGTGGATCTGTATGTTCTCAGTTAGAACTATCATAACCTGTCTAAGTCTGACTTTGTAGCTGTTCTGGATAGTTAATAGGTTCTTGGGGACTGTTTATGTTTATAGTTACCTATATCTCTTCATGCAATTTTAATGACGAACAATTCTTTCTGATCAATGACGCGTTTATGTTTATTCTGTAGGCTACTTGGTTACGTGTCAATTCTCTTCAAAGGACATTAGTACTTGATATTCTCGAGTGAGAATTCTGTCTTTTACCCTAATAGTCTAGTCTGTTTTTTCATTCCTTTCTATTTTATTCCATTAATTACCTTTCAATTTCATTTGTATGTTGTGTGATTTGTATATTGTCAAGTTTACACTTCAATTATTTGTTTATATATGTTAAAACAAACCTGGTCTTCATGCGTTATCGCGGAACTTACATAAGGAGAAAGAAGTAGGGAAGAAAAACAGAGAGAATACAGGGAAACGGCTATAGGGTTAACTCCAACTTCATAATGCACTTGTTATATTTACAGAAATACCTTTCAAGGGAGGAACAGTATTGGTTAAGGTGATAACACTCATGAATCTCAAGTTCCTGGAATAACATCCTATATGATCATGTAATCTGCACCATTTTACTCAAAAGAATTGCACATGGGTTTCTTGATTATACTTGTGGTGTATATAAATGAGGTAAAATCAGCCTTGACCTTTATTTATGGGGTTTAAGTGATTATGAGTGTTTGTTTTTATGAATTTGGAAAGAGAAGGGTGTAGTTGTCTTGGTTTGCAAATTTGTCTTCAGCTGAACCAAAATATGTTTTTTCGCTTGTCTTATCTCAAATTTGAAATATATCTTTGTGTTGCAGGTTCGTTCTGTCCAATTATGTGGTTGTTTTTAAAACACTGTCAGCTTACGAGCAGGTATTAGAAAAATTTAATAATTCTGTTCTCTGTCGTTTTCTAACCATGCTGGTAAAACATCTATTATTGATAAGATTATGTGGGGAAACAACAGGTTTTACGTCACCAGATATGTTCACTTCTTATGACTTCACTCCGTACCAATGCTGAGGTAATTTGTAAAACATTCAAAGAGTTTGTTTCTGCTACATCGGGAACAAGACGATTATGATCATGTACGTGCTTTTGCTCATTTGAATTTGAATTTAATGTTATAAAAGCTTGAAGGAGAAGCAGGAGAACCTTACTTTCGCCGCTTAGTTTTGCGATCAGTTGCTCACGTTATCCGACTTTACAGTTCATCCCTTATCACTGAATGTGAGGTATGTTTAGTTTCTGATTCTCATTCTGCCCATGAAAAGTCACGAGACAAAGAATTTAAAAATCAAGTACTTCCATGGAAAGTGCACTGCTGTCATTCTTGGTGAAGTCTTGGTACTTGTATTGTGGTGATGAACATGGAAAATATACTGTAGAAGCTCACATGGTAGACGTGTTAAAGGAATGATATATATTTGCTGATGCATTAGCCACTGAAATATGTTCTCCTCAGACTGTCTTTTTTCCCACGTTGTAAGCTACTTGAGAAGCATATTCTCTCCAAAGAAAATGTGTTTGATGTTTGAATCTTGTCATATCCCATTATCCCTCAAACTTCAGCCCATTTTTCCTCTGTTGGATTGAATTTTTCATCTGGAACCTTACATGATGCAGGTTTTTCTCAGTATGTTGGTGAAAGTTACTGCCCTTGATCTGCCATTATGGCATCGTATCCTTGTTCTTGAGATCTTGAGGGTAACTTCTGCTGGGTTTGGCATGTTTATGTTTCTTGCTTTGCTTGTGCTTATTTACAAATTAAAGTACTTTTCAAGTTCATTGACCAAGGATCAGAACTTGTGGTAGGGATTTTGCGTGGAGGCAAGAACACTGCGAATTCTTTTCCAGAACTTTGATATGTAAGTTCTCTCCACTCTCCCTACCATTTAAGTGTTTGAAGATTTGTTGGATGGGAGAATTGTTAAAAGCATAAGAATTGAACGATAATTGTGTACATTAATGTTTACTACATATGGTAAAAGACATGTCTCATGTCACCGCTTGATGTATATTTTGGGGCTTAAGCATTTGGTTTGACCTGGGCTTTAACACGGCATCAAAGCTTGGTTTATTATTAGGTCTCAGCTTAAGTTTTTGGGTGCATCGGTCTTAACATGATATCAAACTGTACCCCTCTGTTTCATCCCTTGTCCTGGGCCAATGGCCTGTTATCTTCGGTCCATGTGCAACCGTCTCTCTCAATCTGGCTTGCAGATTCCCACGTGTAAAAGATGTGACTCCTGTCACCACTGGATATACATCTTGGGCCTCTACTTGTCACTATAAACTTTTGATTTGATTGGATTTAACAATAATCATTTGCTACTTTTAATATATAATTTGGTGCAAGTTTTTAAGCCTAGATTAAAGAAGGGCTAGAAAGCTGGAAGACAACAGTAAAACTCTTGGCCAAATTTTGCTGTGATCAAAGAGTAGACAATTAACGTGATGGGCTAGACTCCTAACCTTGAATTCTAATTTAGAGCTCAACTTGGTTGATAAAGTTCAATTTTTAATTTATATTGGTCCTTATTTGCTCATGTTTGTCATATGAAAAGGTAATGTCTTTATGGAAGATGGTTAGATCAGGATGTATATTCTTATATAAATAGCGTGCTTCATAGTTCTGTTATTTTGTTCTTATTGATGCTTTCAATTATCTTTCTAGGCATCCGAAGAATACAAAAGTTGTTGAAATTATGGTTAAAGCTCTTGCTCGTGTTGTTTTGGATGTACAGGTGAGGATAAATTTAGTATATCCGTCTTTCTTTGTGATTATAGTTTTACTGTAATAACTTATGTTTGTGCTACATTTCTTTGTTTTAAGTTGCCTAGTTGTGTGGTTATTGTGCTATAAACTAACCAACCTAATACTCAAATTCACTTGTCAACGAGTAATACTATGTCCTTTAAGTACAGGTGTCTGCCTCTGGTCACCGCTGCCAAACTGATGCTCTCTGTCTTCACTTTGTGCTGCAGTACATGTGTTTGCTGCAGTGACCCTAACAATTAAAGTCTTATGGTTCCTCAACTCCGCTGCAGTGCACGGCAACTCATTTTTGAATTAACTCACAAAAAATTGCCAGCTCCCTACTCTTCTTTGCCTGATAACTCACAAAAAATTGTCGGTCATGTGGCTCTTTCAATTAAAGGATAAGTGGCAAAAAACAGTCTTGGAATTAGTTCCTAAATTTTAAGAAAGCTGATTTGATCCTTGAACTTTTCAGAGATGGGATGAAATTGTCCTTGCTGTTATTGTTGTTGGTGTGTAAAAACAAATAATTTTTTTTCTTCACACATGGTGCTACGGGTTGTTGATGCCAACATAACTATCTGTCAAGCTAACAAAGTTCAAGGCGAGAACCATTTAGGTCCATTTTTGAAAAGAAGGATAAATTGGCGACTTTCTGATAGTTAAGGGACCATTTGACCATATTTGCTGGGATAAAAGTGAAAATGCAGTCGAAAATTTGACCCAAGTAAACAAAATTCCTATACAGAGAACTACAACTCAAAGTACAATAACCTCCTATCATAGCACAAAATGGATGGATTTGCAGAGAATGAGTGTCAAATCACAAAACAAGCCTGATAACTCTATAAATCGTAGAGTTATCACTAGTCTATTAGCAAATAATTTGTATTGTTGTGCTTTAGAAGTTGTCATTGGTTTATTGGATGACATATTGATAAACCTTTTGTTTCTTTGTTCTTGTTTCTTGATAAACCTGGATTCGCATGTCAGACACGGATGCTGAAATCCTATTTTATCTTTAAAAAATAAAAACACAAGATATTAATGACTTTTTAAATTCAAGTTAGTGTTGTAAATTTGAAATTCATATGGGTCTAAATTCGATTCCCTTGCCTTGACTAATATGAATTGTTGTCTAGTTTCAAGAGATGGGTGAGGAGAGCCTGGCAGCAGTGGCTGGGATGTTTAGCAGCAAAGCAAAAGGTATATTTGAAGTACTCGAGTTTCAATTTTTAGCTTTTGATGTTATCTCACTTATATAGTTTCTGTGTTACATCACGGCTCTTTAAATCAATGTGCTGCTCCATCAATTATAGTTTCCTGCTACTTGATCTGCACATGAAATCTAGAATGCTCCTCATACATATTCACTTTAAAAGATGCAATAGTTATATTGAGTTCAAGCACTTGGAAGGGTTCCCATTTTTTTTGTTGTCTAAATGTTGCTTTTTCTTAAGTCGTTCTTTAATTATTGTGTGTATTGTGTTTTTGATGCTTCTATGAAGAATCTGAAGGATGTGAAGTGTAAGATTGTTTTTGGGGGAAAAGGCTGAGATGCTGATTATGAAAATGGTGATTCATTTGCTGTGGAACCTTTAAAGATAATAAAATTGAGGTAGAAAAAGAAATGATGGAAGGAGATAATTTTTTCTCAAGGGAGAAAAGTCTGGTATATCCTCTTGTGGTAGGTTGAAGAAAAAGCTAGTATCTAAATCTGTCTTTGGTCTAAGAATCGCTCTTGGTTGATGGAATTTGACTTTCACTGTCCATTAAGAGTATGGATGTCTGTCTTTCCAAATTAATACTAAAGTGCATATGCTTAAGAAACATGAAGTATTTGTTGGACTTGTGGGTTCATCAGCTATTATACCGTGCAACACTCCATGTGCAAACTTGACAGTCTTTACTTTGTGCAGGGATAGAGTGGAGTCTTGATAACGATGCATCCAATGCTGCAGTTTTGGTTGCGAGTGAGGCTCATGCAATAACTTTGGCAGTTGAAGGTCTGTTGGGTGTTGTTTTTACTGTGGCTACTTTGACAGATGCAGCTGTGGATGCAGGGGAGGTGAATATAAATATTCTGAAATATCTTTGTTAAGTTCTTGAGTTATAATGCTATCCGTTTACATGCTTGACATTTCTTAATCCTTCTTGGTTCTACCAGCTGGAATCCCCTAGATCTGGTTATGATCCAGAACGAAAATGTACTGGCAAGACTGCAGTTCTCTGCACCTCAATGGTTGATTCATTGTGGTTGACAATTCTTGATGCATTATCCCTTATTTTGTCAAGGTTAGGTGTAATTTATGACAATATGCAGTAGTGTTGAGATAAAATGAACAATGATTTTCCTGACCCGAGATTACTTTTAAAGGTCACAAGGAGAAGCTATTATACTGGAAGTACTAAAAGGGTATCAAGCTTTCACTCAGGTATCAATGGTTTTGTCACAGTTCGGATTGCATTGCATATATATCTACAAATTTTATATTTTATACTTGACGGTTATCTTCTGACAAATAAAACATTATATAATCTTTCTTGTTCTGCCATAGGCATGTGGTGTTCTTCGTGCTTTGGAGCCTTTGAACTCTTTTCTAGCATCGCTTTGCAAATTCACAATCAATTTTCCCTATGAAGCTGAAAAAAAGAGGTATAATATTAAATTTGTTACTGAATATGGAATCTTTTCACTTTTATACTTTAATCATAATCTCTGCACTATTCTTTAACTGCTATATCCGAAAAGCCCCCAAGGGATCATAAATTCTGTTTGACAATAGTAATATGTGGTTAATATTGAGATTGCAGCAGCTCTCTACAGTCGTCTGGCTCAAAACGTTCTGAATTATTTTTGGATCAGAGGGATGGTGTTGTTCTTACTCCCAAGAATGTGCAGGTATTTGGTTAGGTTCTGTGATTATGTTTCCATTTATACTCTTTTCAAACAATTCCTTTTGTTTGCTGAAGGAATTTATTTTTAAATATGTTTATCTAATGAGTTATTGTTGTTATTAAAATTCAGGCCTTAAGGACTCTCTTTAATGTTGCCCATAGATTACATAATGTGCTCGGCCCATCCTGGGTGCTGGTATGTCATTGTATTTCCCATACTTTTCAAGAAACATATCTAGGATATAATTATAACTGTCTATGACAAATAATATAGGTTTTGGAAACTCTGGCATCTCTTGACCGTGCTATCCATTCTCCACATGCTACTACCCAGGTAATGTTGTATTTCCATCTGATATTCTGTATTTGAAAATTTAGCATGATTGTATGTTTGTTTATCGACCATGTGTACCAAGGTTTGGGCTCAAGACCTTGCTTATGTATAAGTAAGGGAGCACCAAAGTTTTGATTCTTAAGAGAGTTAAGATTGATGCATCAAGACCTCCCTTATGTAGAAGGGAGCTCCTTTGTGGACAGTTGTCTAACTCTTAACTCATCCCTTATAGTTTCTGTTCCATTGCTTGAGTTATTTTTAGACTCATGTACAGAGGCTAGCACAGAATCCGGAATAATCACATGGAAATGCAGAAAAAGTTTTTTTTTTTTTTTTAATAAACTACAGTAGCAAGTAGTAAAACCAGTGGGTTATAGTAGAATACTTGGAAATATTTATAGGATGCGGTTCTGCTTCTTGGTATGCAAAAAACTTGGCATGCATGTTTTTTTTTTCCCTTGCAAAAGTGATCCAAGTAAATATTTATTGCTTAAGTCTTGTTATTACTTCTTACATGCTTTTATTGGGTTTATGTTTCTATAGGAGGTCTCCTCATCTGTCCCTAAGCTGACAAAACAGTTATCTGGCCAGCACAGTGATTTTGACATTCTCTCTTCTTTGAATTCTCAGGTAAGCAGAACCTAAGTCTCCCTTTGGTAACATAGTTAAATGATTCACCTGCAAAAAATGGTTTCCTCTTTGAAAATTTCTCCAATTAAAATTCTTCTCGTTAGTTGAAGACCCTCGATATAAAATGAGAGCAACATCTGAATTTTTTTCCTACATAGCCGGTACATTATTTCTGGCTAGATGCATTTAGCAAATTATTTCCATATTTGGAATCTTTGAAAACTTTGGAATTTATATTTTCTGGGGATATTGTAAAAGTGCTCGAGCTATCATACTAAAAGGTCAACCTATCAGTTGTGTTTGGCTTTTACTCATACATACAACTTAAATCTTCTTTCCACTCCACGTGGAACAACCACTTTTCAACTCAACATGGGATTTAGGTTTCAATGTTGTCAGACTGTTGAATTCTATCTCGTCTTTTAAAAGAAGTTGGTCTTTGGACTGCAGATTCCCAACTAGTCTGTCAAACAAACTTAAAGTTAACTTTGCTACTCATTCCCAGCTGGGCATGGAGTGCTGACTCCCAGTTAGTTTCCCAAATACTTTTATTTTCAATGACAAGAAAATGGATGTGCTCTGATACCATTTTAGAATTTATGTTTTTGGACTTAGGAGGCTTTCATATAGATGCTCAAACTTCCATTCTAAAATGCCAACCTTGTTAGTTTGGTTTGTCATAACCTGTGTATGTACCTTACCTTTTCTATCTTCCGTGTGAGACAACTACTATTTACTTCCCAAAATAAATATTTATTTATTTGCCTTTGCAACTAAATGTGTCCTTTATTTGTTCTAATTCTGTTTTCATTTTAGTTTCACACACTCATGGATACCTCACCTGGGCTAACATGGTGTCTTTGTATTTATAGCTGTTCGAGAGCTCAGCGTTGATGCACGTATCAGCAGTTAAATCTCTGCTTTCTGCTTTACAGCAACTGTCAAATCAATGCATTGTCGCAACTTCAAGCAGTTCTGGATCATCATCTAGTCAAAAAACTGGAAATATTAGCTTTTCTGTTGAGATGATGATATCTGTCCTTAACAACAATCTTGACAGTATGTACTGTTAATGATTTTTCTTGAAGCTATTCGCTTTTCGTTTTTCATCGTTTACATTAAGTGTTTGTATTTTCTAGTGTATCTTCAGTTTTATTATGTACACTTGTCGAATTATATTTCGTATTCCCAGCCATCACTTGCTGTATGCACCTTGTATACCACTTATATTCAACGAGTCAAATATAAATAGTAAATATTGTAATAAAAATTTCTGACCAATTACCTATCTAGTATCTACAAGGTTTCACTAGCTTTGATAAGTCCCGTTGCATATAATTTTCAATTTTAAGATTGAGAACATGATAGGATGTGATTTATCCTAGTGACTGCTTTTAGCACCTTTTTTTTCCTTGATATATTCCTAGTTAGGATCCCTGAATCATGTTATTTGTAGTCTTGATAGTCTGACTTTATTCTGTTTTCTTGTCTATAACAGGGGTGGAACCATTGTGGGATCAAATTGTTTCCCATTTTCTTGAGGTGATCGTGATTGTTCTCTTATTGGCCATGCTAGCACCTCATTATCTTACATTTTGACATGCAAAATGTTTTGCAGCTTGCTGTTAATTCGAATCAACATATAAGAAACAAGGCACTTGATGCATTAGATCAGTCAATATCTGCTGTCCTAGGTTCTAGTCAGTTCGAGGACCATCCAGCATCCAGACATCATGTCGTAACTCCAAAAGTGAGAATCATTACCTCTTGGTTTGGAGCCCATTTATCTGTTGGTAGTAAGGATTCTCATGGCTTGTATTAACTCTCTCTCTCTCTAGATGGAAACCATGCTCAAAGAGTTGAGATTACTTGAATGTGCTGTCATATCTCCACTAAGGGTTCTCTATTTTTCAACTCAAAGCATTGATGTTCGTGCTGGATCCTTGAAAATTCTTCTGCACGTTTTGGAGGTAATCCTCAATATTACTTGTAGTACTGTTTGTCTGTCTTCATTGTCATAATAGCCTTTGCTTATAATATTTTGTTACACTATCTATCAGAGGCATGGAGAAAAGTTACACTATAGCTGGGCAAATATTCTTGAAATGTTGAGGTTTGCCTTGTACTGGATTGTTTGCAGTTCTATTCATCTTCTCTATATGAATCTACTTTGTTGCTTAGTCCTGTATTTTCATGTTTAAATTATTATTTAAGGTCTGTGGCTGAGGCATCAGAAAAGGATCTCGTAACTCTTGGCTTCCAGGTAAAGAAAAAGAGAGAGATAGAGAGTTCTGACAGTGGTAGCTGCATGAAAATGTTTATGAGTTGGTCACAAATGCATTCGTTGTTAGTTTTTTTTTTTCAAATCTTTTGATCAACCTACTTTATTTGTCATTTGGAATTTAGATGGGTGGTAGTTTCTAGTTACGTAGCATACATCATGAACTATTGTTTCTGAGTTTGTCTTCTACACCTGCAATCTTATTCACGCACTCAGTTAAAATTTTGTGATTTGGAGCTCTGTTATATCAGGTGTATAAATTACATGCAATAAAATTGAATCAAACTTCTACTTTAATATAATGTTTAGCTTCTATTGTAATCCTTATCTGACTTGTATTTTTTCTTGTAGAGTCTTCGCATAATCATGAATGACGGACTTTCTTCTATTCCTTCAGACTGCCTTCACGTGTAAGTCCCAAAATTTTCACATCAGATGACTTTTAGTTAATTATTTAAACTCTTTGGAAATGCGTTGCTTTTTCTTTATTTATAATATTGATAAAAAGATTAGCTCCTTTCTCAACATATATCTCTGTGAACTTGTTATCTCTCTATTAGGTTAGAGAACTTGAACCTGAGACCTTGCTTAAGGAAAGCAAGCTCATCATCACTTGGCCCAACATGTCTTATTATCCACTGTTTTTCTCATATGTTTTCTTTCCATCATTTAGTAAGTTTTTTTTTTGAATATTCATTTATTAAGTTTAAATGCATGCATTTGAATCAAAATATGTTATCTTGGGTGCTATACACATTATCCTTACTCATATAATGTTTGATGTATATCATTAACACGAATTTGTTGCATAGCTGGAACACAGCTGGCAACCCATAAAATATTTGAAGTGATTCTTACCTTAACCAGTTAATCTGAAGTCATAAAGATAGCATGTGAAAAAGGAGTGTCTGCAGCAGCTAAATGGCAAATTCACATGTATAATAAAAAGATGCTATAACAGCTAAGGGAAACATTGGATCTCCATAAACTAACTATTGAAATGTCAAAGTATTCCCTATCCTTGTGATTCTGTGGATATTATCAATTATGAAATGCAGCATTCATGTGACATCTTGATGGATAGCCTAAACCTCGATGACTAGCTGAACTATTGGTCAATGTAGCATGCACAACTATAGGATTATAATATTTTCTCCATTAAGGTTTATTCTAGTTTTGATCTGTATATGCAGATGCATAGATGTAACCGGAGCTTACAGTTCTCAGAAGACTGAGCTTAACATAAGCTTGACAGCTATAGGGCTTTTGTGGACCACAACTGATTTCATCGCCAAGGGGATTCTAGATGGAACCTCTGACGAAAAGCGAACAGGTCTTACCATTGTGGATGGTCACTCTACTACTAAGCAAATGGATGGTGAAGAGATGAAAGAACATATTCCCAACTCTTCTAGTAGAGTTACTCATCAAGCTCCCTTGACAAATATAATTAACTGCGATGAGTTGTTATTTTCTGTATTCTCATTGCTTCAAAAGCTTGGAGAGGATGAAAGGCCAGAGGTATAATTAGTTTCTCCTAATTGATTCCTTAAAATATACATTCCTATTCTGTTATGCTCTCTATAGAAAAGAGATGACCGATTGCCTATTTGGCAACTATAGGGCCCAACTCTGAGGCTCTTGTACCATGTTGAAATAGAAGAAAATTGATATAATTTGCTGATAGTTGAATTATTAAGTACAATGAGCGATCTCTTTATATAGGGAATTGACCTATACCAAAATAGGATCAAAGTAGTAGTAAAGACATGGGCACCAAACTCCTAAGTTTATTTGGACAATAAGTTCTTAATTTGCTGTAACTATTCTAACATGTTCCATATTTGAATTTTTTTTTATCTCAGCTTAGTTTACAGTATTGATTATTCTTCAATACTGTTGTTAGATAAGAATGTTTCTCTTTTTGTGGCTGAAAGTAAGTTGTCTTCTAGGTTAGGAATTCAGCTGTGAGGACCCTATTTCAGACTCTTGGAATTCATGGGCATAAACTTTCAACAAGTATGTGGGAGGATTGCCTTTGGAATTACGTTTTCCCTACACTAAATCGGGCTTCTCATATGGTAAGTAAGGTTGTGTATTGAAAATGATATATCTTTGCTTGCTTGGTTGCTGGATTTAGTTTTTTTTTTTTCCGCTTGTAGGCTGAAACTTCATCAAAAGATGAATGGCAAGGGAAAGAGCTGGGCACTCGAGGAGGAAAGGCAGTTCACATGCTCATACATCATAGGTATGTGAAATTTTCTTGTTTCCTTGATGTTGATCATATTATTTTTTTCAGTTATACAATCTCCCATGTAATTGCAGTCGAAATACAGCTCAGAAACAGTGGGATGAGACACTTGTGCTGGTCCTTGGAGGAATAGCACGGCTACTACGTGCCTTCTTTCCTTTTCTCAAAAGCTTAAGCAACTTCTGGTCAGGTTGGTTTCTTATTTGAGTGTGATATATCGAATGTTATTTTCACGAGTTCCAGTAAATGTCATGAGATAATGTTTGATCTTGACAGGATGGGAATCCTTGATCCATTTTGTAAAGAATAACATATTAAATGGTAGCAAAGAGGTTGCTCTAGCAGCAATGAATTGCTTACAGACAACTGTTATTTCTCATTCTCAAAAGGTAATCCTCAAATCATGCAAACTAGTAGTACTATTTCATTAACCAAGTAAAACATGTTTATTGCATGTATTTTGGCTGACTCTTATATAAACTTCAGATGCATAAGAAAGTAGGATTGATGAATTGATATCAGTTAGGCGCTGAAGTTATTTTTTGAATCAGGGAAACCTGCCAATGCCCTACCTTAATTCGGTGCTAGATGTGTATGAGTTTGTTCTTCAGAAGTCACCAAACTACACTGGCAATGCAGCTATTAAAGTGAAGCAGGAGATTTTACATGGTCTAGGTAATGCACCTTTTGGACAGAATTAATGATTATGATGTCAGAGTAATTTAAGCATGAATCCTTGATATGAATCATATGATTCCGAGATGTACTGTTTTCTGATTGGACTATATTTTTTCTTGACATGCTTGTGTTTTTGACTTTTTATTGATCTCAACTTTTGACAGGAGAAATGTACGTTCAAGCACAAATGATGTTTGATGATCGCATGTACAGACAATTGCTAAGAATCATAGAGTTCACAGTTACCCAAGCCACACAAATTGATGACAATGGTGAAACTGAATCTGTAAGTTGGTACCAGTTAGCATCATTGCCTTTTTGCACGTTGGTTGGTATTCCTAATCTATTTATCATCTTCTTCATAAATTTCTGTATCTTGTCTAACCATTCTCTAACACAGGAGTTGAATTTTGAGATTTAAACCACAGTATATGTTGTCGATGGGTGTAATTGAATGTGATTGTGCAATTTCAGCCTTTTTTGTTCAAAGTTTGTCATTTATGTTTTGCTATGGTGGACACTGCAAACCTCTGTGCCAACACTGACATCAAGTCAAATGGTACAAAGATATCTTCACATAAACCAAACAAAAGTTAGATTGATCTGAGCACCCTCCTCACCCACCTATCCTAATTCCCTCCATACACTTGTCCCCAAGTTGATGACCGACTAGGATTCGAACACTATACCTCTTACTAGTCATTACTTGATTTTGATCGATTGTGCTTGAGTATTCTTTATTTTTAGTTTTTAGCATAAGCATGATACTTAGAACCATTTGTTTTATCCTCTAACTCATTTTAGTGATGTTTTTCAGCGCGAATATCTTTTAAAATAGAGTTGAATATTTGTTCTTCCTTTTTCTACTACATTTTTTGGTCTCATTTTCCTAAGGTGCTCATTTGCACCTTGAAGGTTTGTGTCTTTGTGCGCATTGTACCCTCAATAACATTTTTTTGGATTTATTTTTACAGATAAATCCTGTATACATTAGTTTGTATTTTGTGCTCTACACAACTTGCCAGTTTCAGACTCATGCCTCTGCCCATGTTTATCAAACTTCGGAATACATTTTAAAAGTTATGAATGGATTTTTATATTGGTTCCTTTCAGTTTGAAATTTATTCCTTTTCCCCCTCTCTAGGGATATATTTCACCTGTGCTGCGTACCGTACTGGAAACATTACCATGTTTACGTCCAAGTGAAGATATTTCTTCAATGTGGCCTATTCTCCTCCGGGAGCTTTTGTCTTATCTTCCAAAGCCACCTTCTCTTTCACATGATGGGGAAGATGAAGTTGAGCCAACAAAGGATAGCAACTTTTCTTCAGGTATTTTATGTCAGTGTAATGACCTAGTTTTTGATTATTATTTTTTTGGTATCCAAAACTCAAAATTCCTGTCTGGTTTTCCGTTGTTGATGGAAAAACAAAATATGATTCAGCCAATGGTATTTCCCCTCTATCTTCAAGAAGACTAGAAGCTCCGTCTTCACAGAGCACCGGATCAACCCAAACAAGTGCCATCAGAAGTACTATGTTTGCAGAAAAGATTATTCCTATTCTGGTGGACCTTTGCCTGCAGGCTCCAGCTGTTGAAAAGTACATCATATATCCTGAAGTTATGCAAAGTCTTGGAAGGTATGAAGTGATTTCTGTTAGATAGAGGCTATTTTACAGTTAACTGCGAAGTAAAAGAACTAGGCTCCCATTATTGTGGTGACTGTAGAGAGAGTTAAACTGCACACATTGATGCAGAAAGTTAAACTTCATTGTTGGGAAATAAAATGGTTGAATCTTATATTATCTACAGTTAAGACATTTTAGAATAGCTACTTTTTTGCAAGGGACTAACTGAGAAAGTTGTGTGTCCATAGCACATGCCTGTAGCATGAAATACTCGTACTACAAATTACTGTTCTGTATTTACTTAGTTAACAAAGTGGACCTTGGGCTATGCATGTTGTTGAAGAGTGAGTTAATAAGCACATAATTATATTGATTATATGGAATTAGATGGGCAGAGGGAAGGATCTCAACTATCTTAGGATCCAGGTTTTTGGGAGTTTAGTTGATTTGAGGGAACAATTATGCTTATAGCATTTAAGGAAGATTGGACTGGAAATGAAATTCTCTTTGTAGTTAGTCTTTGTTACTGGATTCCTCCTGACTAGTTATGGCCCTAGGAAGTTAGGCACTACTGATTCCATTACATATAGTTCTCTTTTTGGATAACTAGTTATGTGCAGCTGTGATCTGCTTTGTGCCATCGTCTTTCATTCCAGACATTTCATGTGTGCATATGAGTCTCTTATGATGAATATGAGAAGACAGACCCCAATACCTTCCTTTTCAGTGACATTTGGATCATTCATATGTAATCTATTCGTACACTTGAATTTTGGTAACATAGAAAAAGGATGAGCAACCATCTTGCATTTTATCATTCCTGTATATGCTTGACTTACTTATCTTGTTCATACTGGTTTTTATTTTAGTCATTCTGAAGTGACACTATTGAGTTTTTCCTTATAGGTGTATGATAACAAGAAGAGAAAGTCCAGACGGTGCACTTTGGAGACTAGCCATTGAAGGTTTCAACCGTATACTGGTTGATGATATCTGCAACTTAAACATGAACTCTGTACCACAATCAAGTCCTAATAGATCTGCACAAATTCGCATCTGGAAAGAAGCTGCTGATGTTTATGAAATATTCCTTGTGGGTTATTGTGGCCGGGCACTTCCATCCAATTCTCTGTCGGCTGTGGCACTTGCAGCTGATGAATCCCTTGAGATGAGCATCCTAAACACTCTGGGAGACAAGATTCTTAAGTCTCCAATTGATGCACCTGCTGATGTAATTTCTTAGCTATTTTTAACTCTTTTCATTTGCAAGTTTCAGCTGCGGCCTTTCTAGATTAGTCCTCAACAAAAGCATTGACTTGCTAAATGATTGGAGGGTCCTAGATTAGGCCAAAGCTATTGACTCTTTTAGCTTGCCTGTCCTACAAATGCATTTGGGATTTACTAAGCTATCTACTTATGGTGCTAAAAGCCTCACTTTATTGTAGCAATATGATTATGTTAGATTTCTTAGGATAGATGTAGGATAAAGCCTAGTTTGAAGCCCATCCTCTTTCTTATTTGTCTACATGTCTGTAGATGAAATACAGAGGAAAAGAGCAAAAACTTCAATGACCGAGAGATTACCATATGTAGAATCAGAATCTACTACTGACTTTTGTTTGGCATTTCTCCTGATATTACTGATTTTTTCCCAGATCCTACGACGCTTAATTGCCACCTTGGACCGTTGTGCATCACGAACCTGCTCTTTGCCTGTTGAGACTGTGGAGCTTATGCCTTCCCACTGTAGCAGATTTTCATTGACATGCTTGCAAAAGCTATTTTCATTGAGCTGGTAATATATTCTAATCTTTGAAGATTATTTCTGGATTTTTGCTTAGAAATATTCTTTATAGCATTTCATAATGCTATTATTATGTAGATTACAGTCAAATATGTGAAATTCTAATACTCTATCGTTGAATTTATTGCTCTACTTTAATACATGCCTCTGCAACAAGAAAGACACCATAAGCTTTTAACAGGGATGTCAAGTAGAAAATGTATTCTACTTGGAAAAAAACATCTTTATCAGTTTTAGGCTTTTCTTTATTCTTTCCTTTCCCAATTTATTTTGTTAGAAGTTCTAATGTGCTTACAATATATCTCAGTTTCAACAGTGAAGCAGATGATTGGAACTCAATAAGATCCGAAGTCAGTAAAATTTCAGTCACCATTCTCATGACGAGATGTGAATACATCTTGAATAAGTTTTTGATTGATGAAAATGACTTAGGTCAGTTGTTTCTGAACCTTTCCTGTTTAGCCAACTTAATGAGCTCAAGTTCATTTTTCATCAACTTTGTTGCATTGCTCCTACAGGTGACCGTCCTCTGCCAAAAGCAAGGCTTGATGAAATTCTTTATGTTCTTCAACAACTGGCCCGTCTGACAATTCATTCAGAGACAGCTTCTGTTCTTCCTTTGCACTCACATCTGAAAAGAGGCCTAAGAGAGGAGAGTCATGATAGGCATCCTCATCTACTTGTTCTATTTCCCTCCTTTTGTGAGCTCGTTATATCCAGGTAAGAAATATTTTGACTAGTAGTTGAAATTCATATTACCTTAATGCTTATAAGATATCTGTTCGAAATTGCATGCACCAGCATCTTTGTTTAACCAAGGTAGTTTAATGTGCATTGAACTTAGGATAATCTCACTTAGCTACCCTTAAGTATGCACCATTCTCAAACTACCCTTAAGTTTAAAAAGTTTTTGACAAACCCCTCAAGTTTTTTTAGTCTCATTTTACCCCAATTCCATCAGCTTTTGGGTGTGAAATGACAAAAAAGACCTCATGTAAAAATAAAAATAAAATAAAGGTATTTTCATCCTTGCGCACCCAAAATTCGACGGAATTAGGGTAAAATGAGACTACAAATTTAAGGGGGTTGCCAAAAACTTTTTAAACTTTCAAGTAGTTGATTGAGAAAGGTGCTTACTTAAGGGTAGCTGAGTGAGATTATCCCTTGAAGTTATAAATTAATGTCAATCAATGTTCAGCTATGATATCCAAAGTATCCATTTTGTTCGAATTTCCTTATTTTGTTCAAATTTGGTACTGAAAGTATCCATTTGGTTCAGTTTCCTTCGCTCTCTGTTGTTAATTCACTGACATGACACTCACATGCCATTGACGTTGATGGAAGTGTTCATAAGTAAATATGATTGCATACTTTGGTACATGTACGAACAAGGATACTTTGGGTACTAAATTGCAACGAAAAATGTTTTGCATATTACTTTTGAACAAAAATGATACATTGAGCACCATTTTTGAACATTCCGTTCCAGTTTGCTTAGAATTTTAATGGAGAATGCAATTAGAAACAAAAAAAAGGTTATGGAGTTCCTTGATTTATATCTTCTGATTGGTGTTTTCTGGATCAGGGAATCAAGAGTAAGAGAGCTAGTCCAAGTACTGCTTAGACTTATCACCAAAGAACTGGCGCTAGAAAAAATTCACTCATCCACTTAAACACATTTGAAAATTTTCTCTTTTAGTAGGATGAGTCTTTTATTTGTTGATACGAGAGATATAGAGGTCTTTTGTCTTCTGCCATTGTTCAGTATCATAAATATGTATAATTTGTAAATCAGATGAATATTTCTACCTGTTGGTTTTGACATGAATCACAGAACTTCCTTTCATTCCCATCTTCAATGGTTCAAAAGTGTACACTGTTTACATCAACCTAGAACATTTGCAATGTGTTCTTGTAGCTTATTTTGGTAGAATTTTGAGCATATGGTTTTCAGATCGAAATAAGAATCCTTATTCGTGAGAGCTGAATTTACGATCAAATGATGATTTTGAGTTGATATTTATTTTTTGGGTGTAAAATAAAGGGAATGTAAAGTTATGTTATTGTTTGAGTCAACGAGAATGGTATAAATTTTCGTTACATTACAAAAAACATCATACATAACATATATTCATATTTAGATGAACAGGATATTTGCTTTGAAGGTTGAACCAAAAGTCTTGCTATGCAAAGTAGAGGCCAACTTTGGAGGTACAAATAGGTATTTTTATAGAGCATGTGCATGCATGCATATTTGGCATGCTTGTATATTTGCTCTCTCACACACAAGTTATTTGATTGAGGCTCAGTCAATTAACCAAAAGATGTCACTTATTAAAGAATACTAAATGGGCTAATTAAGGAGGGGTATCATGTTCTTAATAGACTGACCAAGTCTCAAACACTAACTCATTGACTCATCTCTCTCATACTCTTAGCTCTTTGAACTGGGAGCTGAAGGTTGTTGTAGTTGCTGATACATGGCTGCCATCCTGCTATATGCTTCCATGCTCATGGGCTGCATATATATATATATATATATAGCCATATTAGATGACACAACATTTATGGTTCATACACATACAAATTAGTGTTATATTTGGTCCAAAATACATGTCATGTTTGATTTTTCCAAAAATCAAGGTTTACCATTGTTAAAACCCGACCCACCTTTCTTCATATGCAAGTCAGGCTAAAAAGACGTGTAGCGTCAAATGAGTTGTTGTGGGGGTTTAGGTTAAAGATAACCCAACCTGACCTCAAAACTTAAAGCAGTAAAGATAGAGACTTCAAAATGTTTATCAAATGGTGATCATACATGTATCTTTTCGACGTGGGATTGTGACAATTCCGGGACCCAATGTACTTATTTAGTTTTTTTTTTTTTATAAAAAAGAAACGTTTATATTTATTTTGAAACATCTTTCGTGAAGCTAGATATTTATTTTTAAGCAGAGGTTAGTGAGTATCGTTTCAATATATGATTGTGACAATCACCACGACTCAATCTGTTTATTTTTTTTTTTATAAAAGAAAGGTTTATACTTATTTTGAAACATTTTACGTAAAACTAGACATTTATTTTGAAGTAGAGGAGGTCAGTGAGTACCTGAGACTGGCAAGCGAGGAACGCTGACAGAGGGTCGTGCAAAGCATTGGGTGGAGCCGCGGCAGCTTGTAGGCGCTGGTCAGGGGCGGAGGCATGATGATCTCCCCAAGAAGTGGTGTTCATGGGCATAAAAGCTGAAGGGTGAAGAACTTGGGGAGAGAGAGCTGGAGGGATGTTGGGTCGGCCCATCGGGTTTATATCCATGCCCATACCCATACCCATGCCCATTCCAAGACCCATACCCATACCCATTGGACCCATCATCGACATCTGGAGCTGCTGTTGCATTGCCAGAGGCAGCATCATCGGCGCCGGAGCTGGCATGTTCATTCTACTCATCATATGAACTTGAGACTGTAGTTGTTTTAGATATTCAATCACTTCATCAAGCATTGAAGCTTTGTCAGGCTGCATATATACACACAACTATAAATAACTTTACAATACATGAATTTGACATGTGGATCATAAGATTTTGATTTAATTTAAGATGACATAAAAATGTGTGAAAAGACATAAATATTATACTAAAACCTGACACATCTAAAACTTTAGACTGATAGATTAAAATTCAAATTTTATTTACGTTAATACTATAATTTACATATATTTGATATAAGATTTTGGTATATGTTACATTCTTAATTAAGTTTTTCTCCGCTAAACAAATGAAACATTAGGTTCATTTATTGAACTCAAACATCCTAACAGATTGGGTTCATGATGACAAGTTGGTCAAAAGTGTTTCTCTTGTCCTTTCTAATACATAACCCTTATATCTCTTTAGTACTTGTGTATAAGAAGTGTATGTATGTATGTATCACCTTTTGCTTGCATGGCTTCCACTTTTCAAGCAAAAGTTCCAGAGACTTTAGTGCAACCCAATTAGAGATTGAGGATTAAAAAAAAAAGTTATCAGATTTACGTAATCTGAAACTAGTCGATCTGATTGATAAGATCTGAACCTATCATAATATACATTATTTACGTACGAAAGCTGGATCCTATCATCATAATTGAAACCGTGTTTAGTTGATAAGATCTAAACATATTGTAACAGTATGAAAGCTGGATCCTATCATCATTATTGAAACCGAATTTGATTGATAAGATCTAATTAAACGTGTTATAACAATACAAAAGTTAGATTTTATATCATATCATCATCTAAACCGAGTTTGATTGATAAGATCTAAACGCGTTACAACATTATGAAAGCTGGATCCTATCATCGCTATCAAATATCGAATTTGCAACCTAATATTGAATGGACTAGGATTAAAAGGAAAAAAAAGTAGGAAACACAAAAAAGATAAGAATGGTTGGATTCGGAACAATATGAGCCACATGGAAATTAAGGGCAAAGAAGAAACCAAGGTGGCTGAAGAACATAAGGTCCCTACCCTAGGGAAGGGGTTGTTTATGTGGTAGCAGAGAAATGTGTCCGTACCAAACAGCCCCATTCATCAACTTGTCACCATAACTGATGAAACATATATGTGGTAGCGACCATTATTATATATATTGGATCTTTGATTGATTATATAAGGAACCCAGAATTGCATACTTATGTTTTGGACCACATTTATATATATTCCACCTTTTTAGAGGAAAAAGCCATGCAATAATAATATTTGCCCCAATTGTCCTCTCTCTTTCACCCACTAGTTGTTTTATTTAGGATACCTATTATTACGCATAAACAATTAATTATTATATATCATTTGTTTGTTTTGTTGTTGATTTATGATGCCTAATATATCATCTTTTTAAGAAAATATATTTGTTAAAATAGAGATCAAAACAGTAGTTTCTTTTTTTGCTTTAATTATATATAATGATTCAATAAAGTCACAATCATTGCCAATAAAATTATTCATCAACTACTATATTGCATAATGAAAATGATGTACCACCCAACTGTAACATGTAACCCCAGATGCACTGGAATATCTGCATCCACTTATTTATTTATTTATTTATCATAAGTATTTTTTTCTTCTTCTTAAAATTAAATTAATATTCCATGATTTTTGGAAAAAAAAAACAAATATAAGATTAATAAATAAATGGGAACTGATTAAAAGTATATATATAGAGAGAGAGAGAGAGCTAGAAGAACCATATATATATATGTACCTTACTAGAATTGGGGACCAACTTCTGCAACGTCTTCATCCTTTGGTTTATCTTATCTCTCCTTTTCTGAATATTCAAAGTAATAAATTAATTAATTAACAAAAGAGTAAGAAGATTTTTTTTGTACCTTCGCCCGACCATATATGCAGTGAAAAAAATCAACTAAACTTTAGTGCAATGATGTGACTTGATCCTGATTCTTTTGACTATGAAGTGTGGCCTAATAAACAAATTAATTAACCAACCTTAAAACACAATAACATACAGGGCTTCTCTTAATATGTACGACGTAGTTGATTGACATAGCTACATGCATATGTACATTTATTTGAAGGACAATGGTCAAATATCTAAGAGCCAATAATTTTGAATCTTCAAAAACCAATCAAATTATATATAGTTTGTATGGTCTAGATATTAACAACTAGGCTATGCAGTCATTCATGAAAAAATAAATAAAATCAGAAGTCACCGGTCTGATCTCAATCATTAATTATAGTTTATTATCTTATTTTTTAAAATAACAATCTATAATTATTTAATTTTTCTAGACAGGTTGTGATTTTGTATAGGTATTAAGACGGAAAAATTATACAATTATCATAATCAAACACGGAGATTAGATATTTTGGGAGAAAATTAAGAAGCTTACGCGTTCAGATTGGTTGTGAATGGCAGCAGCTCTTGTCCTTTTAGTAAAACCAGAGGACTTGCTGTCATGGCCCCCACTTGCCTTCTTCTTCTTCTTGTGTCCCTCTTCTTCATCATCGTCTTCCTCGTCGCCTCCCCTCTATTATTATCATAAAATATCCCCCCCCCCAAAAAAAATTAAATCAATAAAGTTATCATATTTAATGTCTAAAGTGAAAACATGTATAAAAAAAATACAGAAAATTAAATTGCCTTGTGACGAGGAGGTCCACTGGAGTGACAGAGTGAGTCGTGATCGTTAGGAGTGGGCATGTCGGAGCTGGTGTTTTCGAG